>KZ063279.1:12017-55198 GCA_002091835.1 Anopheles maculatus
CTTTAGAGAGGAAGTTTCACGGGGAAACAGGAATAGATTTGTTACAGCTGATAATTGCTGACCTCGGCGGTAAAGCACCTTCAAATAAAGCACTTTCAAGCAGCTCCCAAACCCAGACTCCTGCAACGCCACCTGTCTCCAATCTCGTTTATTGCCCGGAATCATGATTCCCGGAATTGTTCGAAGCTCATTAAACAATCCTTGAGTTACGATGGTAGGGTTTCTTTTACAAAACTGAGAGGTAAAGTGGCAGGATCGCTGTACATTGGCTACCCGGAAGAAGCTATCCCGAACCAAACGCACCATGGAGCCACTAAGTCACTCACTCCACTCTAACTGGCCCGTTAAGCTGCTGTTAGTGTCAGGAGTTAATGAGTGCCGCGATAATGGGCATCGTCCTCACGGTAAACTAATTTAGAAGATTTATAGCATCGATTGCTGGTGCGTTAAAGGAGAAAAAAAAGCGAAGAGCCGGTGGGTGGTATCCCGTAATGACCACGAATCCCCGTAGATTCCAGGGCTTCGGGGGGTTGCAATGAGTGTCATAATTAAGGAAAGAATAATTGATTTCCACCCCTTTTTGAGTGAGCGAGTGAGTAGCTTAGTTCCGAATGTGGCCTTCTAGCGAGGGCCTCAAACAAAAGCGGCATCTAGTTAGTGGTTCGATTGTTTTGCATATTTTCGATTGTAAGCACCGTGTGCAGGACTTATCATAATGATTTATGAATATAAAAATGAGGTAAATTGTGGCCGGGAGATTGATTGGGTTTTGCAGGCTGTGCGCCATACATCCATTTAAAATGGTTAACGTTTATGAATATGCAATCAGTGGCAGTACAAACGTTGTTGCAAACCTACCGAACGGGAGCACTTTAACCCATAAATTGTCGTGTTATAATGGTGCTGCCAAGGATCATATTGTATTTATCGTTTAAAATGAATTGGCTTTCGGTATCCGACGTTGTATTTTCAACAGAAAAAAAGCCTTCGAATACGGTAAAACAGAGCTTTATCATTATTCAACACAACCAACGCCTTATGCTGCTTCAACGTATTGGTGACGTTTTGTGGTTGAGTCCTCCGAAGAACAGGGTTTTTTTTTGCCTCACTTTCAAATCAACATCTGGCATTGGTGTAGATATGAACGTAACACGCCATTGATACCACAGCCCGGACACAAGTTTTACCTCGACGGAAGCCTTATTACGACGTGTATTTTGGTGTGGCGGTTGGCCACACACATACATTTGTCGCCAACGTTACAAAGTTTGCGAGCATCGTCCACCGCTCGTGGATGTGCCTTTAATTATGCAAAAACTAAGCTTCATACTTACAGTTTCACTTTAAACACGTTCACACCGTTTGACACACAGGTTGGAAAGTATTTTAAATGAACGATTTGGTACACCATTGGCTGATACGTTCCCTTCGCTAGGCATGTTTTCGCTAGTTTGTTCAGCGCGGCTTGAGCTCTCAGTACAACAGGGAGACACTTTAAAACCATTCTCAAAAGCGTCGCTAACCTAGACCTGGCGCTTCCCCCGGAGGCTTTCGGGCACAGTCTCTCCTTTCGCACGCAAAACCTCATTCGCAATGACATGGCAGGAGAAAAGTTATTTCTCAAACTGTGTGGCAATTTCCCGGAGATAAATGACTAGAGCTGTCGTCGGATGGCATCGCGAGCCTGGCGGTTTGCAGTGTCACCAGCACGCGATGGGTTCGGGTTGCGCCCGAGGCACGGGTTACCGGGACGGTGGAAATAAACATGGTGGAAACATTATCAGTCTTATTTTCACCACAGTTCCCTGGTTTCCGGTAGATTTCCCACTCGCGCCCGCGTACGGATAATTTAAACCGGTACCGGTCAGCTTAACAAAGCGAATATCTGAAAGCAAAACAAAAGCCGAATGGAAATGAAATAGAGGTATTTGGAAAGAATGGAAACAAGGACCAAAAAAAAAAACGCACTCTCAACTGACCAAGTAAATGAGTCGAATGAGGTTCGGGTTTAATATGTGTGTGCAGCACTTGTATCACGATGGTCGTATTTCACATTTTAATGACACGCTCATATCATCGACGACCAAGGAACCGTAGTGCGGTTGTCTTTTGTTCCGATTTCCTGGAAATGTTTTGTACTTCTTCGGGACAATTGAACCCGCCCGCTCGGGAGAAAACTTTAGTGGTGCCCAAGAAAACCTAAGGGCACCTTTCCAGTGAGCTTGCCCCATCTAAGGGTTGAACACGCTTGTTTTAACAAGCCACCGAAACGTTAAAAACAATGCACCACACGGAGTTCCGTCCGATTTCGTCGCAAAACATAATCAAATACACTCCAACTCGGCCCGGTCCTGTACGGCGAAAACAACGGTCGCTTACGGCAAACACTTTCCGCAATGAACCACCGGATACAGCGCACAATGGAACTGTCAACCCGGTTGAGCAACAATGCTAAGGTTCAATGGTAAGATCAAATACAAGCTTTTGTCTTCCATTCCTGCTTTTTCGTGTATGACGCGTATGTGCGAACGGTCGGCCAAGCTGAGTTAAGAGCTAAGCTGTACCAAGATCTACAGCAAGACGTTGCTTAGGATGTGCTCCGGAAGACCGATAGAAAACCGATTCGCCTCGGGAAGGGTAGTAGTCTGGCCACCGGAGACAAAAAGATCTGCCGCCAGAAACATGAATTTTCCTTTTCAAACAAAAAACGAAAGGAGACTTTCGGGTCGGTTGGATAAATTTGCGTGACACGAAAAATAATGCGCCAATGAAAGCTTTTGTGGAAAGCTGCAAAATAAAATCTCATGGGAAGCTGGGTAAAAGGTTCTGCTCTGATAGTGGGTGAAAAATAAAACAATTTATTACCGAGTGCCCTCGTCGATCGTTATCATTGTTTATGAAAAGCATTTATAATGTCGAGCAGAGAAAAAAGTGTGTATTAAAATTGCTTTCCAGCTTGAGCGCGACGCTTTCAACAGCTCCTGGATAAGACAACCGTAACAGATTGGCACATTGGGGCTCTTCAATCTTCTTGGCTGTAAACACTTACTTAATGTCTTACTTAATCTTTTCTAAAACATTCCCTAGTAGAAACCAACCGAGAAAACGTTTCGCTTGCAAAACCGTGTCGTCTGAAAACACAATCGCGACTTCCCGATGTTACGATTTGTGGGACACGGAATGGTGTCCATTCAATTTGCATTTTGACTCGACATACAACTACTGCTGTTCGCACTGTCAGCAAACTGCCAATAGCTTAGCCATTATTGAACTATCCGGCAAAAACGGGAAGAAGCAGCGAGCAAAATGAAAACAATCCCATTACGACTTCATTGCGCCGAGTTCGCAGCTTAAAAAGGGGTCATGCCAAAAAAACGACAAAATCACACACGCAGAAGAAAACGGCTTGACTCGGGGCATGCAATCATAAATTTGCAAGAAAAAGGGGGCGTCTGGATTTCGTGTACACAAACACAAACCTCGTCCCGGGTGAATCGGGCTGCATTCCGTGTGCTCCCGTTTGGTCTTTGTTATTGCCATCTTTGGCGCCCGGTTTCCGTCGTTCCGGGAACGGTCCCGTAAGGTGGCCGCAAGCAAATTCTCCCGGTAGATGGACTCTTTGCTTTGCAATTGTCGTTGTTCTAAATTTTTATTGCAACCACCAATGCCACCTGGATGTACGGATATGCTGTATTCCCGCGTGGGACAGCGTTCTATTTCGAAGCTAATGCTGCTCGCAGCGACACACCACGCTCGTGTGGCGTACACTGGTTCGATGGTTCGAAGAACATTAACATCCCACCGACTGGCGGCATCGTCGGCAGCAAAACTGAAGTGCATTCGTGAAACCACCAACTAACCAATAGCATACCGAGCGTTAGAATATCGCCATTTCTTCACTTAACTCTCACACATACACACCGCAGCCGCCTACTCGAGAAATAGTGCATCTGTCCGCAGGCTGGCGAACGCACAAGAGCACGGGAAAATGGATGACTTTGGTGTTTCGGCATTCGGCATTCGGAACGGTTGTGTGCGCCGTGTGCACATATACATGTGTGCCATCGTCTGACAAATTGCTTCACTGCCGGCATCGTCCCGTCGCCATCGTCGTTGCTCAAGAATGCTCCAGTACTGTTGAATGTCTCCAGTGAGAAATTCCTACCCTCACGGGGGAGAACCAGTGTCCCACTGGAGGGAATATTGGTCGCGCCCGGGTTCCGTAGCGGGATGCCAAACGGTTTGCAGCCATAATCAGCTGACATACACCGAAACGGGGAACTTGAATCTGAAGGTTTTTACAGTTTTTGTGGATGTTGTTGCTGCTGCTTTCCTTAGCAGACCGATTCACGACGTTCTGCGTCCGTCCGATGGGATGTTGAATCGTTTGCTGGCGCCATGACGTTTTCCGCCCGCCACATACGGTGCGAGTGGGGGTGTGTGGGTGGCCTCACATGAATAAGAAATGAAAAATAATTTCTCTCCGTTTTCGTGACAGTTCCTGTTGGAAGTTATAAATAATTGAATTTGGTGCCACCCCACCATTGTTGTCTATCTTGCTCTGGTAGCAAAATAATAAATTTAACGTACAGCTTGCCGCCAAACAGATGGGTACCATCAAATGGATAATATTTAGTGAGGAATATAATGTAAATCATCATCATAATTATAATCTTTGCTTCCAGATTCAATCCTTTCTTTGATCAGGATATCGTGGTTGTGTTGAGCGCGCGCTGAAAATCAGTTCCAAAACACACAAAAGATCCTTTAATCCTCGCGTCTTTCATTGTAGCTCTCTGTCACCGACGCGCTTGCTGGTTTGATGTTCCCAAAAACAAAGAGATTTGAAGCTCGAAGCGCCACAGGAAGGGCCATTTATAAGTTGTTGGCCGATGGAAGACATTAATTATGCCGGGAATTACTCTTGCAAGGGTCAGGAGGTGAGAACAGGTGAGAGAAAAGTGTTTATTCTCGGTAAAACTCCCGATGGAAATTGGTCACCCCGATACGATAAGCTTTATGTCATTAACTTTACATTAACGGTAAGCACATCGGTAAACAGCTGTACTCAACGAATTATTTATGATTCACACTGTCGTTACAGCATACCGGTTGCAAAAAAAAACGGCAAAAGCAAGGTTTTAATTCATTGTTGAGCTTTTACAAACTTCATTAGGTTTGCTTTTTCTTTTGGAAAGCTCAAATGTTAATTGCTTATCATTTGCTGCAACAAAGCGCACACACCATTATCTTTGTTCGTGTGCTTAAGCTTCCTTAAAAATCTCAATGGGAAAATGCTTCGCCTAAGGTCATCTGCACAGTAAACGCTAACAAGAGCAAAGCACAAATGCCAACCACAGGCTGTCCATCACCAGCTGTAGTTCAACTGCGCCGTGTACCGGGCACCAAGCTATTTCCAAGAAGGATTGTCTTCAACCAGGCAACTAACTATGCATACAAAACTTTTGGACCGAACTCCCCGAGCCGGGACTTCACACCATGTGGCACACGGAACTCATCCAACCGCAGGCGGACGAAATTGCATTTGGTTCTGATTCGGGGGGAAAAAACACCTCCCTAAAAGTTGTCTTCCCACACCAGCTCCGGACGCAGGAAATGGTTATAAAAGACTGTCCTGTGCTCCCGGTGATCCTGGCAGCTGGTTAAGGTGATGTTGCAGAGGGAACGAAAAAAAAGGCTTAATTAGTAGAACAAACAAGCAAACCTTCACAACTAGTGGCCTGAACAGGGGACTTTAGTTTTCCCGGAACTAACCTGATCATCATTTAGCGGGTAGCATTGTCGGGTGAGGAGTAGAAAAACACTTTAAAGTGACCAATGCGTTCAGAGGTATCCGGGCATGCCGCGTTGCTTCACAGTCTTTCCATTCATAGCTTTTTCAACAGCCTCTACTGAAGCGTTTGCTCTGCATATAGGAATGCTGTACACATCACTACACTGCCATCCATGCAGAAACTGGAAGCATTGTGCTATTTTGTTATTATTTTGGCAGACAGGTTCATCCTACCGACCGAAAACCAAAACGGAACATCCAGCTTAAACTGGCTGACAACCGTTAACCAAATACCACACTGCTCACAAACTGTCTTGCAGCCTTCAGCATGGTGTTGAGTACCGTAGCACCGGAAAGATTTGTTGTTCAATACAGGAACACAAGACGATACAGATACGGTGAAATCGTCGACCGATCGCAGTGTACACGTCAACACAAGAAGGAACATCACACACCATCACGCCACGGCATCCTCTATGCAAAATCCGTTCCATCGGGTACAGCATCTTGACAGAGTTATAGCACACAAAAACATGAGTGGTAAAATGAAGTTTTCTGTTCCATCGCGTACGCCAAAGTGTGAAATCAAATTTATGAGCTGCTTGTCTGTATTCAATGGTTTGCACAAATCGTGAAAAGTGCATCGCTTCCATCGCTAGCCCGCGGGACGGCTAAGCTACGAGTGGAAAAGTTTGTTTTGTCAATTCGTATAACAAATAGTGCAAACAAATATAGACACTATTGTTGTGGAATTATTGATTGGTAACAGTTTTTACTGTACTGTACTCCTTTTTATCATTACAACTAGAACCATTGATGATGGTCCGTTTACTCAATATTCGTTAAACAGCTTAGTTCCTCGTAGAATTTTTGAAACAATTCTACTGCTGTAGCGAAAATTTAGCGATAAAATACATTAGCCAGGAGATTGCTACTTGGGATACGAGAGGGATACTTTTCAACATTTATGAACAAGGTGCTATCCTTGTGTTTCATTCATATTTCAAGGAAAGCACTATTAATTAGTTGAAGTTGGAAATTATGTTGATGTTTATGAGCTCAATTTAGGACAGGGAAAACATGCTATTGTGAATTATATGCGAATTATAAATTAATAGAAGCAATACGGCCAGACCACGATATATGGACACCTACGGATCTGGAAAGATGAACACCTGGAATGGGTACAAAAGACACACATATTCTTTCTAACTCCAAAAGATATCGCAACAATTCCTTTTCTTGTTGCTGATTAAATACAAGCCCAAGTAGTCCTAATCTACGATAAGCTTTATGTCATTAACTTTACATTAACGGTAAGCACATCGGTAAACAGCTGTACTCAACGAATTATTTATGATTCACACTGTCGTTACAGCATACCGGTTGCAAAAAACGGCAAAAGCAAGGTTTTAATTCATTGTTGAGCTTTTACAAACTTCATTAGGTTTGCTTTTTCTTTTGGAAAGCTCAAATGTTAATTGCTTATCATTTGCTGCAACAAAGCGCACACACCATTATCTTTGTTCGTGTGCTTAAGCTTCCTTAAAAATCTCAATGGGAAAATGCTTCGCCTAAGGTCATCTGCACAGTAAACGCTAAACAAGAGCATAGCACAAATGCCAACCACAGGCTGTCCATCACCAGCTGTAGTTCAACTGCGCCGTGTACCGGGCACCAAGCTATTTCCAAGAAGGATTGTCTTCAACCAGGCAACTAACTATGCATACAAAACTTTTGGACCGAACTCCCCGAGCCGGGACTTCACACCATGTGGCACACGGAACTCATCCAACCGCAGGCGGACGAAATTGCATTTGGTTCTGATTCGGGGGGAAAAAACACCTCCCTAAAAGTTGTCTTCCCACACCAGCTCCGGACGCAGGAAATGGTTATAAAAGACTGTCCTGTGCTCCCGGTGATCCTGGCAGCTGGTTAAGGTGATGTTGCAGAGGGAACGAAAAAAAAGGCTTAATTAGTAGAACAAACAAGCAAACCTTCACAACTAGTGGCCTGAACAGGGGACTTTAGTTTTCCCGGAACTAACCTGATCATCATTTAGCGGGTAGCATTGTCGGGTGAGGAGTAGAAAAACACTTTAAAGTGACCAATGCGTTCAGAGGTATCCGGGCATGCCGCGTTGCTTCACAGTCTTTCCATTCATAGCTTTTTCAACAGCCTCTACTGAAGCGTTTGCTCTGCATATAGGAATGCTGTACACATCACTACACTGCCATCCATGCAGAAACTGGAAGCATTGTGCTATTTTGTTATTATTTTGGCAGACAGGTTCATCCTACCGACCGAAAACCAAAACGGAACATCCAGCTTAAACTGGCTGACAACCGTTAACCAAATACCACACTGCTCACAAACTGTCTTGCAGCCTTCAGCATGGTGTTGAGTACCGTAGCACCGGAAAGATTTGTTGTTCAATACAGGAACACAAGACGATACAGATACGGTGAAATCGTCGACCGATCGCAGTGTACACGTCAACACAAGAAGGAACATCACACACCATCACGCCACGGCTTCCTCTATGCAAAATCCGTTCCATCGGGTACAGCATCTTGACAGAGTTATAGCACACAAAAACATGAGTGGTAAAATGAAGTTTTCTGTTCCATCGCGTACGCCAAAGTGTGAAATCAAATTTATGAGCTGCTTGTCTGTATTCAATGGTTTGCACAAATCGTGAAAAGTGCATCGCTTCCATCGCTAGCCCGCGGGACGGCTAAGCTACGAGTGGAAAAGTTTGTTTTGTCAATTCGTATAACAAATAGTGCAAACAAATATAGACACTATTGTTGTGGAATTATTGATTGGTAACAGTTTTTACTGTACTGTACTCCTTTTTATCATTACAACTAGAACCATTGATGATGGTCCGTTTACTCAATATTCGTTAAACAGCTTAGTTCCTCGTAGAATTTTTGAAACAATTCTACTGCTGTAGCGAAAATTTAGCGATAAAATACATTAGCCAGGAGATTGCTACTTGGGATACGAGAGGGATACTTTTCAACATTTATGAACAAGGTGCTATCCTTGTGTTTCATTCATATTTCAAGGAAAGCACTATTAATTAGTTGAAGTTGGAAATTATGTTGATGTTTATGAGCTCAATTTAGGACAGGGAAAACATGCTATTGTGAATTATATGCGAATTATAAATTAATAGAAGCAATACGGCCAGACCACGATATATGGACACCTACGGATCTGGAAAGATGAACACCTGGAATGGGTACAAAAGACACACATATTCTTTCTAACTCCAAAAGATATCGCAACAATTCCTTTTCTTGTTGCTGATTAAATACAAGCCCAAGTAGTCCTAATCATGGTAAGATATCATGCTATTACAGGTGCCTTATCAGTTTCGTGCGAGCAAATGGATAATTTATAGCAGCGGTTTGAACCGGTGTTTTGTAGATTTCAATGCTTGTTCTATCTGCTGGGTAATATAAGAGCTCCAGTTCGTCTTGCGATGTTAGTTTGTAGGCATCTGGGAAATAAGAATCAATTGCTTAAAAAAACATCGCCTTTTTTGCGACAATGTGTCCCTGTTTCGCACTAAAGCACCTGTTGATTTAAGCACCAATACAACTCGCTCACGTAGGAGACCCGCCAGGAATACATAAAATAAAAAACTCAATCTCACAAAGTTTCCATCTTAACAAAATAGGTTAAGTATATAAGTAGGTTAAGTAGGTAAAATTTACCAGATATCTGTAATTGCTAAATAAATAAAGCAATTCTAGGTAACATAGGGTCACTCGTTCTTTTTACACTTATAATTTAATATACGTTAGTAATAAATAAAAAACGATGGCGTTTATTGCCTTCAGGTTAAGATGTTTCCAGTTAAACAATTTCATCATATCCCAGAATTCTCTACCGTAGCGATTTTCCAAATTCAAAACACACCACTGCCAAAAAACCTACTGTCAGGTCGGAGCAACAAGGCAATTATTTCTAATTGCTTCTAACAAGAAACGAAAAAAACACGCCTCCGAGGGCAGCAAACATGAAATTGCTCCAAAATGAAACCTCTTTTTACGCACCATTTGCCTACCGACCCGATTCAAACGAAGAACCAGCGTGGCGGTACGTGTGGCGCTACCAGTGTGCAGCTAACCTTATTCTCGCATTACGCGCCCGGACTCAACCTTGTTTGTAACTGTTGTTTTCCATAAGCTCCCGAGCACCCACCCATACTTCCCCTTCCTCTCTCTACCAAGGAAACGATGGCATCAGTTGATGGGCGCTGGGTCGTACCACCGATAGGGACAACAAGCAAGGAATAGGCGCTTTCGCGTTTCGCGACGACAGCGTGTCGTGCATACGTAAGTTAGTAAGCTTACGACGGAGCGGTGCGTGTTCTTTTGGCTGGAATGATTTCCACCGCCAACAAAATACACGCACCGCGCGGGTTGACACTACGACGACAACGTTGCAGCAACATCGCTGTGACCGTGCCGGATGCGTAATGAAAATAAAGCATCGCCAGCAAGCGTGATACGAGCCAGGAGAATAAAAACAAGAACACCGAACACATACTAACCCAGCGGATACAGATAGAGAAGCGTAAGAACATAACGCTCCTGCTGACAGGTTCGCCGGTCAAAAACGCGTTCGGGTGGAAAACGTCGCAGTCTGCACTCGCGGATCCGGACCCTACGCCAAAACGGGGTAAGCAAATGAATAATGACAACGTGGAAAATTAGAAGCAACGGTTTGACAGCGATGCGTTCGATCCCGGTCGGGTTTTTTGGCGGCAGCACGGACGGGAGAGCATTGATTTGGATGGACAGCTCATGGACTGGAACTATCCATGTTCAGGCTGCTTGGTAATCGATGAGCTTTATGTGAAAACATGACCTAATCGGGTACGGAGACGAAGATTTAGTTTGGTCAAGCACGAACAGACAGACAGCGTTGTTTATCCGCTCTGCTGCGATGTCTAATATCGTGGAAGCGAAATGATGGACGGGTGTTATTGTAAACCGAACTCTGATGAGCTGGGGCTTTGCATACTTTGTTGCGCACAATGGACCAATGGAACATTTGTATCCTTTCAATAGGGCTGATAAATTTTCTTCCAAAAATCGGTTTTTTGTTATTTATTTATATCTTTTTATTTTTGGAAGTAAGAAAAGAATATTTTGCAACAGTTTTTCTTCGTATCGAGTTCTCCTTTTAACTTCAAAAGCACACAAAAACTACAACAGCAAAATGAGTGAAACTATGTGCGATCCTAAACAACGACGTCAATTAACTGCACCGATATTCAACGATGTGACACGGTGTTCGATACCGTGTTTATTAAATAGCTTCACAGCGCACAGTTGTTTTTTGTGTTATTTATTTTGCTCTACATCGGGCTTTCGCTTCATTTGATGCCCGTGCACGCACCGTACACATTTCAATAGCCCATGAACGTTGGCTCATGATGCTACACGGAGCCCCCGGTAACGTTTCACAATGGAATGTTCGCCGGTCAGAAACGCGTTCGGGTGGAAAACGTCGCAGTCTGCACTCGCGGATCCGGACCCTACGCCAAAACGGGGTAAGCAAATGAATAATGACAACGTGGAAAATTAGAAGCAACGGTTTGACAGCGATGCGTTCGATCCCGGTCGGGTTTTTTGGCGGCAGCACGGACGGGAGAGCATTGATTTGGATGGACAGCTCATGGACTGGAACTATCCATGTTCAGGCTGCTTGGTAATCGATGAGCTTTATGTGAAAACATGACCTAATCGGGTACGGAGACGAAGATTTAGTTTGGTCAAGCACGAACAGACAGACAGTGTTGTTTATCCGCTCTGCTGCGATGTCTAATATCGTGGAAGCGAAATGATGGACGGGTGTTATTGTAAACCGAACTCTGATGAGCTGGGGCTTTGCATACTTTGTTGCGCACAATGGACTAATGGAACATTTGTATCCTTTCAATAGGGCTGATAAATTTTCTTCCAAAAATCGGTTTTTTGTTATTTATTTATATCTTTTTATTTTTGGAAGTAAGAAAAGAATATTTTGCAACAGTTTTTCTTCGTATCGAGTTCTCCTTTTAACTTCAAAAGCACACAAAAACTACAACAGCAAAATGAGTGAAACTATGTGCGATCCTAAACAACGACGTCAATTAACTGCACCGATATTCAACGATGTGACACGGTGTTCGATACCGTGTTTATTAAATAGCTTCACAGCGCACAGTTGTTTTTTGTGTTATTTATTTTGCTCTACATCGGGCTTTCGCTTCATTTGATGCCCGTGCACGCACCGTACACATTTCAATAGCCCATGAACGTTGGCTCATGATGCTACACGGGGCCCCGGTAACGTTTCACAATGGAATGCAGTTGCGTATTTTTTGTTACGTTCGCCAACATCATCAGCACTTGTGGTACACCTGTTAAAAACGGGTTCATCTATGCGGCTTTGTTGTGGGGCGGCAAAATATTATTGAAAAGTGTACCAGTTGCAAATTGATCCAATTTATGATCGAACGTTGCGTTCGTAACAAAAAGAAAAGAAAAAGGGGCGAAAACCCACACGCAGCGTGCAATTTTCAGCAGAAAAAATTGTATGCAACACAAAAACGAAACATCAACACTATTTACAATGTACACCTTTCATTAACACAAAGCGCATCGCAACGGTTTATCCACAGCACATCCGGTGATACTTTTAGATTTCATTTTACGTGGCTGAACTACGGCGTTTGATCAAATGAAATTATGGGTAAATTCAGGTGAATTCTAGGGTCAGGAAAGGCCGTGTAGGAATTGGATCACCCTGTGTCGGTGACAGCGCGTGCGAAATCTGGCAGCACTGTCAGAAGCGGTCAGTACGAAGAAGAACACGGAAAAGGAGGCAGTTGAAATGTACACGCGGTGAAGAACGGACGAAATAAAACGCATTACTACATGAATCATTTTTCCACTAATTCCACATTTATTTCTATCTTTTTATTTTTGGAAGTAAGAAAATAATATTTTGCAACAATTTCTCTTCGTATCGAGTTCTCCTTTTAACTTCAAAAGCTCACAAAAACCACAACAGCAAAATGAGTGAAGCTATGTGCGATCCTAAACAACGACGTCAATTAACTGCACCGATATTCAACGATGTGACACGGTGTTCGATACCGTGTTTATTAAATAGCTTCACAGCGCACAGTTGTTTTTTGTGTTATTTGTTTTGCTCTACATCGGGCTTTCGCTTCATTTGATGCCCGTGCACGCACCGTACACATTTCAATAGCCCATGAACGTTGGCTCATGATGCTACACGGGGCCCCGGTAACGTTTCACAATGGAATGCAGTTGCGTATTTTTTGTTACGTTCGCCAACATCATCAGCACTTGTGGTACACCTGTTAAAAACGGGTTCATCTATGCGGCTTTGTTGTGGGGCGGCAAAATATTATTGAAAAGTGTACCAGTTGCAAATTGATCCAATTTATGATCGAACGTTGCGTTCGTACCAAAAAGAAAAGAAAAAGGGGCGAAAACCCACACGCAGCGTGCAATTTTCAGCAGAAAAAATTGTATGCAACACAAAAACGAAACATCAACACTATTTACAATGTACACCTTTCATTAACACAAAGCGCATCGCAACGGTTTATCCACAACACATCCGGTGATACTTTTAGATTTCATTTTACGTGGCTGGGCCCGCGAGTACTTTGCTGTGCGGTTTGACAATCAGTTGAGTTTATGACGTTCAGTTCCGCTCGAACAGTTGATTATTGAGCGTGCCGGAAAAAAGGTTTTCTTTTGCACAATCGTTTTACCTTTTCTTTAGCTGGTTTTTTTTTCAATTCAATTTTGAAATTTGTTTTGATATGTATCGAAAATTGGTTTGAAACTTTTATTTGTAATTGAAACTGTGTAACCCTAGCAAAGTATAACAACAACTAGAATATTTTTTAAATGACTGATTTATGATTAAAATTCTAAATTTGATCAAAATTAAATAAAAAAGGAGATCGACAATTTCACCTTTCACTTTGACATCGCAAAAATGTGTTGGTTTTTATGTTTATTTAAGCATGGTTTGTAAAATGAATAGTTGAATTTCAGCCTAAGCGTATCGAAAGGTCTGATAGCTGTGAAGACAAATTAAATCAATTATCAAGCATCTCAACATAACATAACAAATGATTCAAATTTAACAAATAAAATTGTGATTTATTATTAACATGAAACTATACGTTTATTACGGGGCGGCCCGGTGGTAGATGCAACAACGGCGCCGGTCTTCACACGGCAGGACCATGACCTAAGAGGTCGTTAGGCCAATAAAGAAGAAGATATGTTTAATTCATTTCGCATTATACTTGCTTTATCAAGTTCCATGTACATCTTTACTGGATCAGCGAACTTTAATTGATAAATCTATTAAAGTATATGCAATCCAGCGAAATTTAATCATGTCATCCATCGCTTATAGACCGTTTCGTGGCATCCCTTTACACATATCTCTTATTGCGATGAATACGGAGCAACTTCATATTTTTACAGCATTGCGATGACAGCACTTTTTCTCCATCATCATCTCACGCATGCATGTTCCTACAAACCTAATCAACGTATGGTGCAATGTTCCGTGCAATGGCAAAAGTTCCTTTACAATGATTTAAGCCCCGCGGGTGTATTCCCCATTTGAATGAGGGCTCACTCCCACGATTGCATCTGATTCCATACCGAGACCAACTACAAGAAGCAATATCACCCATAAAAACACTGCTCTTTACCTTCACTCTCACCCCGACTTCAACTCTGTTGAGTGCCGCCAGGTTCTTATCGCGTCAAACATACAGCGTCGAATGGTTTACGGATCCGGCTCACGTATACGATTGGTCGTGGTCGCCACCACGTAATCCCATCGACCGATGCACCATCGCTTGCACTTATCGCTCCTAAGGCACTGCCACTATCTTGCCTGATTGAAAAACAAGAAAACTGGATGAAAAAGAACTCGATGCGCGGGAATGATTTCTTACTGCCTGTGCGAAGTTTATCGCGGAGAGACCTGTTTGTGGCCGACCTCCTGTCATGAACTTTCTGCACTCCAAGCACCCGCTTCTGACCCGCTGTGCTTTACCCTGTCTCTCGCACTCTCTCTCATCTGCTCAAAGCTCGTTCGCCGTTGTCAACATCGATTACGTGGGTGCTTGTGTATTCCTTCAGCGTGCTTGAGGTTTGAAGTGTTATTCATAAATTTTTCGCTCGTTCAGATACGCCCGCTTGTGCACCCAAAGTTTTAACTCGTACGTCACCGGCTCTTTCTTTTGCTGCACGGCTGCAGTCCCCCTGCAAGACGCTTGCTAGTCGTCAGCAGCACAAATGACATTAGCAGAGAGGGTACGACACAGAGCGAAGAAGAAGCAACCATACACTTTGCCGCGGTTGCTGTATCGGTACCGGTGCAACGGTGCATCACAGAGCAACTTTCTCAGTTGAAAAGCGGCACCCTCCCGAACCCGGCTACCGGAGGGATAGGAAACTTAGCGACCATACTCAGCTCATTTCCGGTAAGTTGTTTCATCATTCAGCACATCTATTTTCCACCTCACCCGCATCGCCCACCGTGTCCGTCAACCACAAGTTCACTATCCGGCAGCTGCATCCAGCACGATCGGAGAAACTTTAATGAGATACCATCGTACCGTGATCATGTCGTGGTTTGTTGTGGTATGAATTTAAAGTCAGTTTTCATGGTTTCGGTGAGCCGGCAAGTGAAACTAGCCGGAAACTTTCGATCCACTCCGTTTCGCTGTGTTCCCCCCGTTGGTTCGGTAGCACGGGCGTGACATGGGGTGGCCAACAAAACCCGAGCACAAAACAATTTCCTTTTCCTTGCGTGTGCACACTGTTTTCCCGGGTTTCTAGCTTTGTGAACATTGAATGTAAATGTGTTTTTAACTACAGTGAAGAAGAAAGGACAGACCAGAAACAGCGACAAAAAAAAACGCCGTAACGGACAATCCTAAGCATGATGTCAAGTTCCGGTCTTTCTCGGCCGAGCGATAGTTGGAATTGGAACAGAGCCTTTCGCGGGAGGTTGAAAAGTAATTTTACTTCTGCAGCACGTCGCAAGAGAAAAATGAGCTAGCAAGGAAAAGACAAAAAAGGACACACACCCAGAAACACACCACTCCTTCGGAAACTCTGAACAACTGGTGTGTGTGTGTGTGTTTGTGTATTAAAATAGTGTGTGTGTGTGTGTGTGTGTGTGTGTGTGTGTGTGTGTGTGTTTGTGTATTAAAATATCTTTCATTTCCTGGAGCAGTGTCTTTGCTGGGCTAGAGTTTTCTGGGTATTATTATTTCAACAGATGACATCAAACGGGGCGAGCTTGAAGGGCTTTCGGGAATGCTAACTAAGTGAATTGGAGTTGATTAAATCGTGCATTGTGGATGTGTAGCTAAGCGACAGCATATTTTGTTTTATCTCCAGCGAAGCATATCTTCATCCAATCGGACTACATCATCGATAAGAAACGACCTGCACCGATGGAGGCGCCCAGTCTTTCATGTGGTAGGGATGGAATGTTTTCGATTAAATGTTCTGCATCGTGCATAATCGTTCCCGCTCATTAGATATGCGTTTTATGTTTTGAAATATGGTTTCCTTTTTTATACTCCAATGCAAAGTCACACGACATCGATAAGATGTTTAATTCGGTTTGCTAATCTACTGGAAAATGTTACCAAAAAGAAAAACTCTTGAATAACCTAGTTATACTGATACTGCATAACTGACTTTAAACCGTTTCAAAGTTCGTTATACAAGCCTTGATCTTCTAAGCGAAAAATATCTCTTGCTAAAATTTTTAATATAAAACACAACAAAATGGCCTGCAAGTTAGAAAAATAAGACGAAAGAAAATAACCCCATAAGCATAATGGCACAGAAAAACACTAAACCGATGTCTAACACGTTCCCTGTGCGTCGGTTCTATCGTTACCGCCCTTACTGATTGCACCATATATTATAATTAAAAAAGTAAAACAAAACCATTTCCTACCATCGGATGGGAAATGAGCAAATGAAATGGTACGAAATGAGAAACGTAAATGGACCCAAAAGATACACAAATTTCCGCAACGATCCATTTGTGGGGTGGAAAAAAAGTAAGACATTCGGTTTTTGCTTCAAAGTTTGATAAGATATGAGTTTCCAAACATACTGAAAACATGAAAATAACTTGGCGCTTCAAGACACACACAAATATGCTAGAAAAATAACACCATAATTACAGTACAAATTCATCTTGACACTTTTAGCGCCGCTCGTCCTTCAAACAAGTATAAATTTCACTCGACGAAAAAAAAACAGCCTCTGCTTGAGTGGGTATCTTTAGCGTGCCGCATCCCGGCCAGACATTCAACCAATCATCCCGAATGGTTGCCCCGCTGTGCCTGCCTACCGTGTCACTTTCACTTACCCTACGTCACGCGTCCACCACGTGCCGCACAGGCCATATATTTCCCACGAAGCCTGTGTGGTCAATTGAACGGAAAAGATCGCCCCTTGTTCTTGTTTCACCGCATACCGAGCGTGAAGCGGACGCGCTAACGAAGATAAAAAATCCCTCCAGGCTCCCCACGGCGAAAGCCTGCGGACGCTGTTGTGCCGCCGACCGTCCGGCAATAGATAACACGTTCTGCGTGTCCCGTTTCCGTCTGTTTCGCTTTGCCGGGCCAGATTAAAAGAGACAAATTCGGTTGTTGCCGCATGGAAGACCACACAATTTCCACCTCTCGGGACACTTTTTAGGGCGCCGCATTGGACGCGTTCCAATGCGCCCGGATGTATATCTCCCTGGTGGTGGAGGAGTTCTCTGGCATGCCCACATCTTGTGTGTTTTCTTTTTTGTGGTTATATTTTTCTGGCGCCAGCAGCAAATATCTTGAGCTAAATATGTGAAGAGCAAACGGCACACGGATGTTAAGTTGATTGTAAACTGAATTTCTTTGCTGAATGCTTCGGCTAGGCCAAAGTGTGACAGAACCAAGTACGAAAGCACCTTGAAAGGATAGTAATAATCATGCCAACAAACAAGGAATTATCCCAAACGGACGACAAGAAAATGGAAAACGTTTAGGCAAGAATGTATGCCTGTGCGAGTGCTTCCACGGCAAAACTTATCGTGGAGCAAAACTACCATTCACAATCGTGCACTTAAAATCGATCGAACGAAGCCGTAACCTACTTTGGTCCTTAACAACAAGCGCAAATACCAACGTCCGCCTGGGATTGAGCGCTTCCTTTAGCTTCCTGTCTCGAGCTAAAATTAAGTTCAAATTTATTCGATTTTGATGGTTCCCGCTGGTTTCCCACCCGGGCGCATCCCTATCACCTTACGAAACTGATTCTGAGTACTATCGGAAGCTTCATTTCCGCCACCGCTCAGTTTCCCCGCGGTCGACCGGGCACAACACAATGTCGTGGCTTTTTGCTTGGTCGTCTTGCTGGAGGTCGTTTCCGGTTCACAGCCGGATTATTCGCTTACCTGGTGCTGTACGCCCATTTCAGGATAGGGAATACGGATTGGAAAACTACGGTACGGGAATGGGCATGTCACATAAAACCGATAATAAACTGTTATTAAAACTATCCCAACATTGCTACGGTTAAGCTGTGCCGTAGGGCAAACGCCATTCGCATCTCGGCACAGGTTAACAAATGTAAAATCGTAACTTTGACAAGCTTATTAGCAGAGTATCGACCGTGTCAGGACAGCACGGCAGGACCTTACTCCACTTATTGCAAAGCACCCGGCCGCATCAGGCTTTCCCGGAACCGTTTCGTTTCGTATCGAAACGCAGGCAATCGATTGGTGAAGTGATTCGCTTGGCCGCACGGTACGAGAAGTTTTGACAAAGCTAGCAACAACGATAAAAAAATCCACAAACAAACAAAACAAACAAACAAATGAAACAAATCAACAGCAACAGCCCAAATATCGTCACCGGTGTGTGCTTCGTTTTCTGTTTGCTTTGCGCCATTTTGTGCGCTTTTGCGAGGGACCGTGGGGATGGCCTAAAGTAACCAAAACTGACCAATTCCTTAACGAAGACAACCACCGAATCGAAGCAAAATTAATAAAACATTTTCATGGTAAGAAAACTTTTCCATTCGCCATGCCTACACCCACCGACCGAACATCGTGCGCCAGTGGTTGTGGACTTTCTTTTGTCACTTTTGATGACCGCCAAATGGTCAACGAATAACATCGGTGGTGTGCGTTGGTCGAGGAACTTTCTTGGTAAATAGCTCGTTCCCGAGCGTAACGCAGCGATCGGGAAAACCAGAACGGGAGACAAAAAAAAAGATTTGCTGAATTTCTTTCAACTACTTTTCCTCTTTATTCGACAGGGGCGTGTGTGCCAGCAAGGTGGGTTACTTTTAATCCACGCAGTAAGCAACGCCACACCGAAGCACCGATCTGAAGTTTTCGTCCCGAGTCGCAAAGTACCGTGCGACCAAATCGACGACCACGGGCTGCGGGGACTTCTAGGCGCGCAAAAAAGTTCGTCCATCCATTGCCGGCCCCATTTCGGTTGCAATTGTTTTTCTCAGCATTGCAAGCGGCTCGTGGTCCGGTTTCGATGTAATGCGCGGTGGTGGGAGGTCCCGTGGCCATTCTGCTTTCCGCGCCACTTACAGCCCAGACCCCAAGATGGATTGTTATTGTTGTTGCGAAAGTTAATTTCCCATGTGAGTAATGGATTTTTGATTCAATATGCGTTCCGTTTGTCGCGCGATAGGCGAATGCCCGAACGTGGGCGCTGGGTTGGACGCCGTACTCCGGGCTTTTGTGGTAGCGATCAAGAAGTCGGTTGTTTTGCGTACTGGCGTTCGCAGTGTGCATGGTTTAGTGAAAGGATGGTGTACAGTGACATTTCCCATTGCTTGGTGCTTGTTTATTCATCAACGTAAACATACAACTTTTTGTTGTACTCATTGCAAGAGAATAAGTGTCTACTAGAAGTGAACTATGCATACAAATGAAATGTTTTTATCTTAGATTTGTATCAAAATTGAAAGCAATACGTTCTTTATGGATTGAACAAGCAAACCTTACTGTTTTATCTAAAGAACCTCGGTAATTTTTTAAAGAATCTTGGTTGTTCTACAATTTGTATCAATAAAAACAACAGAAAATATTTTACTTTCATATCTTTAGATCTGCAATTCCTCAGCTTTTCAAACTACTTGCACCAACAGCCTACATCTACAGCCGTTCCACTGATCATATTAAGCAAGAATCTGCATAATATTCTGCAAAATGATTTTGTAAATCAACACCTTCCACCACCATTCTAAGTACTATTTAATGAGATTCATCATAATCCACTTACCATCAACTCTCTTCAGTTCATCGCAACCTTACGCTACCGAAGGTGATTAGTACGGCACGCAATTAAATTCGCTAGAAGTGACTATTTATACTGCACTTTCTCGGTGATGCTGTTCGGATTTTGCAGCTACTGACCGTAAACCTTGGGAACGGGGTTTCACTAGAACGGTTAAAGTGAGACAACCGTTGAGGGAACAACCAAAAAAAAAAAAAAAGAAAAGCGCCAAAACGATAATAATAAAAAGCAGGCGAATGACAGCTGCTGCGAGCGATGAAATATGATACCCGAGGGAACTGCTGCTGAAATTGAATTTCACCGTAATGGGCTTTTTGCTTGGTCGTCTTGCTGGAGGTCGTTTCCGGTTCACAGCCGGATTATTCGCTTACCTGGTGCTGTACGCCCATTTCAGGATAGGGAATACGGATTCGAAAACTACGGTACGGGAATGGGGATGTCACATAGAACCGCTGGTGCTGTACGCCCATTTCAGGATAGGGAATACGGATTGGAAAACTACGGTACGGGAATGGGCATGTCACATAAAACCGATAATAAACTGTTATTAAAACTATCCCAACATTGCTACGGTTAAGCTGTGCCGTAGGGCAAACGCCATTCGCATCTCGGCACAGGTTAACAAATGTAAAATCGTAACTTTGACAAGCTTATTAGCAGAGTATCGACCGTGTCAGGACAGCACGGCAGGACCTTACTCCACTTATTGCAAAGCACCCGGCCGCATCAGGCTTTCCCGGAACCGTTTCGCTTCGTATCGAAACGCAGGCAATCGATTGGTGAAGTGATTCGCTTGGGCGCACGGTACGAGAAGTTTTGACAAAGCTAGCAACAACGATAAAAAAATCCACAAACAAACAAAACAAACAAACAAATGAAACAAATCAACAGCAACAGCCCAAATATCGTCACCGGTGTGTGCTTCGTTTTCTGTTTGCTTTGCGCCATTTTGTGCGCTTTTGCGAGGGGCCGTGGGGATGGCCTAAAGTAACCAAAACTGACCAATTCCTTAACGAAGACAACCACCGATTCGAAGCAAAATTAATAAAACATTTTCATGGTAAGAAAACTTTTCCATTCGCCATGCCTACACCCACCGACCGAACATCGTGCGCCAGTGGTTGTGGACTTTCTTTTGTCACTTTTGATGACCGCCAAATGGTCAACGAATAACATCGGTGGTGTGCGTTGGTCGAGGAACTTTCTTGGTAAATAGCTCGTTCCCGAGCGTAACGCAGCGATCGGGAAAACCAGAACGGGAGACAAAAAAAAAGATTTGCTGAATTTCTTTCAACGACTTTTCCTCTTTATTCGACAGGGGCGTGTGTGCCAGCAAGGTGGGTTACTTTTAATCCACGCAGTAAGCAACGCCACACCGAAGCACCGATCTGAAGTTTTCGTCCCGAGTCGCAAAGTACCGTGCGACCAAATCGACGACCACGGGCTGCGGGGACTTCTAGGCGCGCAAAAAAGTTCGTCCATCCATTGCCGGCCCCATTTCGGTTGCAATTGTTTTTCTCAGCATTGCAAGCGGCTCGTGGTCCGGTTTCGATGTAATGCGCGGTGGTGGGAGGTCCCGTGGCCATTCTGCTTTCCGCGCCACTTACAGCCCAGACCCCAAGATGGATTGTTATTGTTGTTGCGAAAGTTAATTTCCCATGTGAGTAATGGATTTTTGATTCAATATGCGTTCCGTTTGTCGCGCGATGGGCGAATGCCCGAACGTGGGCGCTGGGTTGGACGCCGTACTCCGGGCTTTTGTGGTAGCGATCAAGAAGTCGGTTGTTTTGCGTACTGGCGTTCGTAGTGTACATGGCTTAGTGAAAGGATGGCGTTCAGTGACGTTTCCCATTGCTTGGTGCTTGTTTATTCATCAATGCAAACACACAACTTTTTGTTGTACTCATTGCAAGAGAACAAGTGTCTACTAGAAGTGAACTATGCATACAAATGAAATGTTTTGGTCTTAGATTTGTATCAAAATTGAAAGCAATACGTTCTTTATGGAATGTAGAAGCAAACCTTACTGTTTTATCCAAAGAACCTTAGTCAATTTTTAAAGAATCTTGGTTGTTCTACAATTTGTATCTATAAAAACAACAGGAAATATTTTACTTTCATATCTTTAGATCTGCAATTCCTCAGCTTTTTAAACTACTTGCACCTACAGCCTACATCTACAGCCGTTCCACTGATCATATTAAGCAAGAATCTGCATAATATTCTGCAAAATGATTTTGTAAATCAACACCTTCCACCACCATTCTAAGTACTATTTAATGAGATTCATCATAATCCACTTACCATCAACTCTCTTCAGTTCATCGCAACCTTACGCTACCGAAGGTGATTAGTACGGCACGCAATTAAATTCGCTAGAAGTGACTATTTATACTGCACTTTCTCGGAGATGCTGTACGGATTGTGCAGCTACTGACCGTAAACCTTGGGAACGGGGTTTCAACAGAACGGTTAAAGTGAGACAACCTTTGAGGGAGCAACCAAAAAAAGAAAAGCGTCAAAACGATAATAATAAAAAGCAGGCGAATGACAGCTGCTGCGAGCGATGAAATATGATACCCGAGGGAACTGCTGCTGAAATTGAATTTCACCGTAATGTGAGATAAAAGCTCATTCTTTAGCAAAGCGTGGTCACACACACACACACAGTCATACGCTCATACTTGTGGCTTCTCGCCCCACTGCTCGCTAATAATAAATCAATGATGAGTCGAAGTAGCATGAAGTAGCAAGGTGCGATATCCGCTGTCACGTGGCCAGCTCCCAACGGAGTGTTGCAGGTTTCCGTTTTTGTTTTTTTTTTTTCGGATTCCCAATAATGACAACCGCAAGCGAAAAATGTATAACGGTGAGTGTTCGCCTGTTAGTGTTGCCGATTGGTAACTATCTGTCCCGGATTCACTCACGATTGGCCATGGGAAGCAAAACTAAATTCTTCATTAATTATATCACGTGCCCGGTGACAAATGTGAGGCATTATGTAGCCAATCGGTGGAATTCTATTTTTTATTTTAATTTTTCACACTCCCGCAGGGTGTACGGACTTCTTCATACCAGCGCCGCAGGATTCACTCGTCAGTTCCAGGGACCAGATGCAGAAAGTGTTTGCGTTCGGGGTGTTCGTGTTTTCCCTTCTATCACACCTCAAGCAGAACCGTAAATAACGCAGCGGAGTGAAACGAAGTCATTGACATTAGCGCAGCTAATAAACTGATAATGGTGATGAAAACTCTCCCGCTCCTGAAGCCTTAGAGGCAGCCAGTCCAGGAACAAGGGTTAGCAATGGCTGCTGAGAGCAGTGGGACGGTATGCATAGAGCGGCACGTGGAAAACATGGCCATGGCACCGGTGCGATAAAAAATGATCCTCCGGGTGAAACCATTTCACAAATGAATACACCGACCGGCGCAGGGAAATAATTCATCTTCGTAGCCGTGTTACGCGAGGCAATTCTTTAGCCGCGCGCTAGCAGCCAGCAGACCCGATGCCTTTTGCAGCATACTCGGTGAAAAAGATGCATGCTGCTTTTTCCGCGAACACCGCGTGGATGCGCATTGTTGGAATCGGAACCCCATCTCCAGCTTCAGTGCTTTCTCTGCTCCGGCCCGCAGAACCCCGGAGGGTGGCATTAAGGTTCGGATGAAAGAGTCTCCCAGGAAGCATACTGAATGAGCCGGAAGTGATCTATCACTCGACCTGCTTCCACAGAACATTCATCCGGACTCCGGCTGCAGACAATCGAATGACTTCTGCCCGTTTCCAGGGAAAGAAACAAACCATTTTCCGGCTCGAGGTGGGCAAAAAAAAAAAACAGCAAAACTTCACTTGCAGCCATTCTGCCCTCTGCCAGACAGAGCTCAACCTGTTAGGGAGCCAGCAAATGCTTCAGCCATTTCAGCAGACCAAATCGAACCTCGTAAGCTCAACGACTTCTCATCCGCACAGCAAGAGGCTCAGCTTTGCTGAACTCCTCCCAATCCAGCGGCCATCTCCATTCCTATGAAAGCCTTCGTTCCATTGTTGAAGAATTTACTTACAATTCTTTGGTGGGTATGGTGCGTGTGTACGTCGAGTGGTGGTGCGTTTTTTTTGTTGCGACATAATAACAGTCAGCTGAACCAGCAGAAGACAAAACGGCTGGTGGTGCCTTTTGCCATTCAACCATTCATACCGGCTGTCATTAATCAGCATCAGTTTTACCTCGTCCTTGCACGGCCAACAATGGTCTCCTATGCATGGTGCCATTTATTGGTAACTGATTGATTGTTTTGCTTTTTGATATGTACTCGAAGCCAAAGATTTGAAGGTATGAATAGTGCTGGGAGGGAAAACAACAACAAGACAGCAAGGCACCACCATAAGGAGGACAGTCGGGGTACAGTCAATAAGGTGCCTGAAACCCCCTAGGTGAGGAGTTCCGGACAATTGATCGACGAGAATATTGAACGATTTCCATCAATCCCACACATTCGCTCAACCATCCGACCATATGTGTGTGTCTGTGGCTGTGTGTGCGTGCTAATGCTGGCTGCATCTGCTCCAGGAAAAACTGCTCCCTCAGAAGGTGGAGCCAACTCACTCCGATCCGAGCCTGCAAATGTTCGGAATGGGCATCAAAATACGATCCAAGGGCATCATCGTTCTCTAACACTCCTCCAGCTGCTGCTGCTGTTGCTGCTACTTTCCGCACCTCAGATTCAATGGTAGGTGTTTCGAGAAATTTGTCACCTTCAGTTTTTGGGGGCGTAATGGTTTTATTTGTTTCCGTCCACCGTTTGTTTCCGTTTGGCTGGTTCGGTGGTTTGGTGGAGTGTTGCCATTGTTTTGCGCATACAGCGTTGACGCGATGTGTAACACGTGTTACCCGGTGGCTACTCGGCCCCCGGCTAGCTTCTGGGAGCGGGTGAGGAAGGTTTGATTTATTGACCGGCACAAAAAAACTGATTTATAAATCGAATTCATCGGAATCGGATTCCTTGATGAATGGATGCTGATTGCTGTGAAACATTGATGCCGCTTTGGGAATCGGTCTGTCGAAGGCGCCAGAAGTGATAAGCATATGGATTGTGTTTATGGCTTTTGTTTCATTTTTACAGGTGCATATCGTATTGCTCGAGAATTTGACAAGTAACGTTTTATTGCCATATTTTGACAGGAATTTTTATATGTGAAACGTATTTGAAAGGCTTAAATGGGATTGATATTGAAGATTTATTAACTCTACTGAATTCAATTAATTAAGTCAATTAAATGGAAAAAAACTTAACCATATTTTCTACAAGACAAATTTTGTCTTATCTTGATATAAAAATATGGCAATCATTGTGAAACAAAAACTGATATATAAATTTTTATGTCCTGCAACCATATAAAGCTAGCAATTCTGTGAGGCTAATTTTTATAAATTCAAAAATAAAGCATCACGAAGCAGTGTACTCACTGCATCGCCGTTAGACATCGTGTTAATACTCAATTTGAAGAAGAAACTATCAGAGAAATTCTTATTCACCTATAGCAGTGACGTATTCGCGTCGAAAGAGGTACAACTAAGACTGTTCCAATGGCTGAAGAAGAAGCCAGCCGAAAGAACCATAGTATTAAAAGTGATCCCAGTTTTATACTGTAATGATGGCTATGATCTAAGTGGTAGAGCATGCTAAAGCGACAGGCAGTAGATCTTCGCTGAAGAAGAAGAGCAGGAAGAGTCTCTCTTGGGTGACCAACGGAACGCTTAAACGTCCGAAAACTCTCACGTCGAGTTGCCTACGGTAAAAATTGTCTATACCACTTATTTTCTATGTTACCCTTGTTGGTGATCTGAAAATATTTGTCGAAACAACTCGGAAAGCTTTTGGACGATAAGAATCTGACAATACCTAACAGGTGGTTCCTTGGGTCTCTATGAAGTTTTGCTACTATGATATTAAAAAACAACACGAAACTAAACCTCTTTTAATATTTTGGGAAGCTTACGGTGGTCTTGATATTAGTGAAACATAATACCTGTTGAAGGTGTTCCTGCTAATAAAGCAAAAATAGCAGCCATATCACAAACGTTATACGCCTCAGTCGCAAGGCAATGATTCTTAGTTTTTGGTGCGATCAGCGTTATCCAACTTTAGTACAATATTTTAGCTCAACAGTTTCAGAAGCAACCAAATTACACGTAGTGGTTATACCGTAGTGGTTCGTTCTATAGCCACCCAGATATAAGCAAAGTCGAGCTATTTGAGAACCTTACACCAGATGTGTCAAACTCATTTCATTAGCGGGCCGCATTTACACATTTCCGATAACTTGCGGGCTGCAAAGTTGATCTTAACAAGAAAATCAATATGGTTCAACTAAATACTTTTCAAAAATGAATAAAAGATTATCTTCGATATCTTACAATCAATTACATATGCAGTTTAGTCATGTTCGCGGGCCGCATCTAAAGTCTAAGCGGGCCGCATGCGGCCCGCGGGCCGCCAGTTTGACATACCTGCCTTACACTAACTAACCAAACTTGTAAACTTACGACTGCTACTTTCAACGTCAAAGGGCCACGAATTATCTTATAGAAGTCAATTAATAAGTTGATGATGGCTTTGTGACCAGTGTGGCCAGGAGCATAAGTTGTGAAAAGCTTTTAAATAAACAATCAAAATTGATATAAATTACAAGCAATTTTAAAATTGATACGGGCCTTTAAGTATCAACTAATAATAAGCGTTAATAACATATTTCCATTTTGATGATAATATTCCAAAGCAATACCTGTATCGGATGTCACTTTTATCTATCATTTAAAACATGCAAAAGAACGCATTTATTTTGTGCGAGCAATGACTTCATGCGTCCTCCTTAACATAACCTTAATTAAGTTCAGTTGTCTCCAGGATTTCTTTCGCTTGCCGCGGTCTTGCGAAACGGCACTGAACATGATGTAGTATATTCCCGGCAAACAAACATCCTGTCCGTGCCAATCGTTGACGCAATTCATCTTTCTCTTGGCACTAATTGATTCCACGCTGGGTGGTGTCTAATGAAATTTCCTTCAAATCAGCCGAAGCGATGCACTATCACGGCTTCTCTGCATGGCAGTAGCATCGAGCATTAGCAGTCGGCGACGAAGATATGAAAGCAATCGCTAACGAAGTACTACTACGCCGGCGTAAGCGAAAATCTTAAGAAAAGGCTTCCTTTATGTATGGGTGGTAGAATCATTTTCGAGTTTTCACTTTTTCCGCGCCGTGGAATTACTCCTTTCTTGTGCACCATTAGGAAGGTAAGAGATGTTTGTGCCGTTGAAAAACATGATTGAGCTCTCCATCGCACCCTAAAGCATTCTCCAGGCGCTTCGATGTTCCCCAAAGTGCACATCTTTTACGGCACGGAACGGAGGTAAAGAAACGAAAACACTGCAAAATACAGTTATTCAGGTCAATTTAGTAAATTCAATTTTAGTTTGCACCTTTCGGCGCTCGAATCGGAAACCGGCGAGAAACATTCTGGAGCGAGGAAGGTAGCGAGCCGGTGAGCTAGCTACAACTGTTTTCCACAACCAACAAACCAATGCCGTCACCATCATCAGCTGAAAGCTAGAACGTGTTATTCCGTGTTTCGCGTGATACTTTCCCACGGTCGGCCGGAAATGTTCGAAGCAGTGATCGACGGACGAAACACCGCGAACGAGGCAACGACGGAAGACAACACGCCGTCCTCTCGTCGTTGTTGTCTTGTCTGTCTTTCCTACCAGTTTAAGTCGCTTTCATTGCACAATTTTCCCACGGGCCAACCGCCGTGCACAGACAAGCTGCTGGTTTCACTCCATTCAACCTGTCGTTACACATTTGAAAGGCATTTTTCCGACACTGGTCCTTCTGGTGTGGGCCGTGCGCGCGAAACATCAACTCCAATCGGCCGTACTGCTTTGCAACGTTTATAGAAAGCCCGGTTTGTTCTGTTTTCCTGTCGTTTTCTCGCTTCGCATGCTCTACTCGTTGGGTAAGAGGATGCAACCGAAAAACATCCGGCTCAGGTAACGGATGTATTGGGTTGCTCAGTATTTCTTGCCCCTTTGCGCCATACCGCCCAGGATCTGCCGACGGAACGAGATTGTTAAGCAGGACTACGGATTACACAGATTGTGTGCATCGTTTTTTTTCGCTCATTGCTTCTCCATTTTCTATCCAAGTCGTATAAGTCGTTACCGACAAAAAAGAAGCATAGAAAATGCAACCCTCCACCAAGAGGACACCAAAGTGGCCCAAAGTCACTGACAACCGACAAGCTACAAACTAACCCCGGGCGCGAGCACCATTTTACGAGCTGCAACTTTTTTATTGGCACTATTCTTGGCGGTGAGAAAATTACATTTCCTAGCTTCCGCGCTCGCGGTTTCAATTTCGCCCCTAGGCGGCCAGTTTTTTAGCGGTGCGTCTCATCCTTTCGCGTTTCCCATCGCTTACCCCGATCGATCACACCAAAAACCTGAAAGTTGCCCCCGGGATGTTTGGTGTTGGGAGACTTCTTGGGGCAGCGATCGCTTTTCAAGTCGTGCACGACCTTAGTGTTGGTGGAGACGGTTTTTTTTCCTAGTACTCTTCTTTACCATTGTCCAATGGCGGGTGTTTCACGGTTTTCCTTCGGACGGCACAGTTCTAGGCGTTCGGGCCGACATTGCCGGCAGCGCTGGTATTGCTGGGAAACCGGAAACCAACTACAGGCAGCACAAGTGCATCGAAATTGAACTACGATTTAAGCATCATTTAGCTGTGGGTTTTTGCTGTAAAATTGATTGGTTGGCGCACAAACAGACACACACACACACAGACAGTGCTTTTAGCTGTAATTGGAAATTCCACTTTATTTAACACTGAGTCGTTGTCGATGGTGGCGGATTCATACACACACACAGACACATACACATAGGAGCGAGTCGAGCAATGTAAAGAGCCGTGGGGAAGGTTTCTGCTGATTGGTGATTTCCCATCGAATTGAATCGAATAAACAATATTGCAAGAAATTGAATTTTCACCAAATGGCTAAGGAAGTTGAATTCCAGCTGCAGTTGAGTGGGAAGATTTACTGGCTGTTGCCGTATTTACGTGTGGCTTACTTTTAATCAAATTTGATGATTTTGTTGAGAAGATGTGATTTATACAGTGTAGCGTTTTCGTTGTGAGATTTTTTGTTGTGATTTACGGTTGATTTAGAGGCAAAAATACAATTGAACATTGAAATCAAGTTTTACTATTTTGCTCATTCTGCTTGACACAATTTAATAATTTTTTGTCATCAATAAATTTGAATTATAAAATTTTTTAACTACAGTGAATTTATAAAGCAGTTGAATAAAATTAGGTCGAAAATATTTTAACTAAACTGATTGAAGATACTCGAGACATTTAGGACAAAGCATATTCGATCTATATTGTCCGAGAATAATGAGATTCGATAGCCCTTGGTCTAAACTCTCCCCATCAGAAAGTTTGTCAGAATACTGCAATGACTCCTACTCGGTCCTTCGACGCTCATTTAAATTTATGTACTTCAGACAATGTATTCAAAAGCGATTAACGATTATTTCGTTTAAATCTTATAATACAAACAACACTACAGCTTTATCCGCTGTACAATCATCTCTTTCAAACGATGCTAACCGTTTCATTCATAAATCTTCATTAAAGGCCGTTCCGATACCCGAGCGAACCTCTTCAACCGTACAGCTAAATATTACAACTGAGCCTTTAAGCCACAAAAACGTACATTCTTTCCAGCGTCCTTTGTGCGCTGCGGACAAAGAGTGTACTTAATTTTCCGGAAAGCTTTCCCATCGTTCGGGGCGCCAGAGTTCAGAAGTATTCTCATTTCTATCGCACTAACCAACGAATGCACTCCAAATGCTAAAACCAATTTTGACCTCCGAGTTGTAACCGTGCCGGAACCGTTTGGCGGGTTACCCGGCACGCTGGCCATTGCTTCATTGCTCTAGAACGTGCCCGGATCAAACTTGGAGAGCTTTTCCTCAGCGGCTGAAATGAACCCACCGGCGTGCACGCAATCGAGTACGATTGACGAGCCTGGTGGATAATTGTAGACCGGGCGCCACTTCGGACCGGGGCGGTGTAGGTCCTTAAATTCCAAAGATGGGTAGCGTTGGTTGGCACCACCGATCCGATTGGTAGCTGTGCGTGGCACGTTTCGGAATTCCAGCACACTTCAGGTGGGAATGCAATATCGATGCTTCCTATAGACACCCATCGACACCGACACCGCGTCATTATGGGCAGGTTTTGAGTGGTGCGCTAGTTCAAAGGCATTCACGTCCGTGCTACACTCGTCGATGCTTTGATCGTGTTCCACACTGGTGCCGGTGTGTGAAAGCTATCGTTTCCAAACTCAAGCACTCACAGCGGCAGCGAGTACTTACTAGATGCGCTTAATTGGAAAGTATAGAAATTCTGTTTCCGTTTTTTTTTTTGTTGTTGCGTGCAAAACCTCTCACCGATTCAATCACCCAACCGATCATTATCTACCTCGGCTAGAAATCTCTTCAACTTCCGTGTATGTGTGTGCGTGTGCCCAATAGCTCACACACCTATTTCGGAAAGGCAACTTTCACCACCGGAACAATCACGAGGATTGTTGCTGTATTAACTTTAAAGCCCCGTCAGTAAACCACCGTCGGTAGGTGCGCGCTTATCGTGTCGACGGCAACGGCAACTATCGAACCGAACCTTTCGCAGGAAATTCCCTTTTCGCCGGTGTACCATGGAGATCGACATACATCTTCTTGCCGGCGGGACGACCCAACGCGCATAAATTATGAACCGTTCGTTAATGGTGTGCCGGGCAAACAAATTTATAAATTATCAGATTGATTACGCCGTGCGTGCGTTACGCGTGGTTCGTGTCCTTCCCAGCCACTGCAGGCGGTGGCAGTGGTGACAAACGGTACAAACAGTGCCAACGGCACCATTAGGAAGGATGCCTCTGGCTGGTAGGTGGGAACGCTGCGAGACGCGCTGTCATGGCTGTGGATCGAATTATGATTGCGAGCGTGGCGGGAATTTATGCTTGCCGTTGTATCCGTTTCCGTTTGCTGATTGCCCGCAATGAGACACAATTTAGTCGCTATCGCTGCCTGTATTCCGGAGCTTTGGAAGCGTTTCGGCACACTCTATCTCTTCCATCTTTGGTCCGGAGCGTCCGGAACGCACGCGCGCATGTGTGTGTGTGTGTTCTGTTGGTGCCGAAGTACACACTCCATCGCGCATCCGGCGCGTTTGTTTGCTGGCTGTGTTGCGCTCTCGCTGTTGTCAGCGATGTCAACTACCATGCTTTCCCATGCGCCAAAAACCACACAAACAGTCCCCTAGCTTCGCCTGAGCTGTGCGACACCGTCAACAAACATTAATGGTTGTGTGATAAGGTGAGAACCGGGATTCGGGCAGTACCAAACACGCGTGTAGCGAACATGAGCAAAACCTCGCGTACGGATGTCGCATTAGGCTCTCACAGGTCGAAGCGGGAACAGGACAAGCGTAAAATTTACATGGCCACCAGTGCAAATACCTGCAAATGTGATCTTCCCGTGGGTTGGTGGATCTGGTGGGGGAACGAGAGGAAACAAATTCCGGCTCGGTAAATGACTTATCTAATTGTAACCGTGGTCTACACGCACAAGCCAGAACGGAACTATGGGCAAACAATCTTGTTGGAGGTGTTGTACCATTACAGGTGCTTTGAATGATGTGATTTATTTGGGGCAGTCCTGTAGTCCTTGTTTAAATCGCCTCCAGGATCAAGGATTATACGCTTTCTTATTAATATTTAGATAGGTACTAGCAAGGCTTTCAATGTATAGTTTCCCAAACTTATTAGACAATACGTAATATGATTGAGCACTCGTTTATTTTCACCATCAACTCGCTAAACTACGGCACGTCGGCCTACCTAACCGGACACATTAATTAATTTCACTCCGCGTCAAAGTGCACGAGTTAAACAAATAATCGTTTACTAACAACGATCGCTGTACGCGAGATCAGTAACCGGCAGCGAGAAGCGTTGCACTAATTTGCTCACCTCCGCACCCAACGTTACGCTGCTGATTGACGCTAATGGTGCCAACCGTCAAACGGTATCTAAAAATTCAATCTCGCCGACAAAAGGGTGTTGACACTGACGGGAGAAACCATACGAAATTCTTCTCAAATTACCGATCCCGACTAGCGCAAGCAACTCCAGAGATCGTTAATATGATTAGCTCGACTGATTTGTGACCATTGATTTACTTCGTCAGTTTGCGAAAGCACCGATTATGCTAACGAGGTAATTAATCAGCGCAAAACCGGTGCAGCTGCAGCATAATGCAAATCTTTGGCGTCACCGGCTGACTTGACGCGGAGGTGGATTGTTTAACTGATTAGAGGAAAACTGTTGATGAAGTCGATTACGGCTAAATGGCATAAGTCGCGGTCGGCTCCACTGCCGGTAGAAATTAATTTTGTAGTTTGATGATATTCACTCGCGGCAGTTGAATCGTTTATTCCCAATTAGATTTTTAGTGCGAGTGTGAGCGGTATAGCATCGAACCGCTTCGCAAACCAAGTGAGGTTTTCACCTTTCCCTCGTACAAGATCATGATTGCTCTAATTGAGTGTCCTTCAGATAAATGCTAAACCCCTGCTTGACCTCAACTTAATTGAAACTGAAACAAACAAAAAACAGATTGCGAAACCTAAAACTTTACGACCCATTACCAGCAATCATTGTACCGGTAAGGGCTGAGCTGTCCGCAAAACGATGCCCATCATCCAAACACGTTCACGCTAGTCATCGTTTTTAGTAATGAGCAAACAGAGAATATCAATTTGCATATCCGAGTATGTTGATGTCAGGAGTCGCGTCGAAAGCCCTTCACAGGTTCATTTGCGCATTCCCTCTTATCTCATCCGGTCGTTAGAGCTGGCTGGCCACACAGAGTCATCCTGTGTGAAGTGAGCAATAAATAATTTATGGGTCGGAAAATGGAGTCGCGTCTTGTCGCGTGATTAACTGATACCGCACAAGAACGACGGGAGAACATGGCCGCCGCCGATGCTGCACGGGTGCTGCTCTCGCGATTCATCAGAACGTACAGGCACAGATTCTGCCACTTTCCACTGGGCCTTATCCGGACCGTCACTACCACAGAGTATCCATCCGTTCAGGCTCGTCACTCGGCGCAAACACGCTGTTAACTCCTTACCGTACGAAAGCCTCATCCTGAACCGCGTGAAGGATCAGTGAAACCAGATTACTACCGCAGCAATAAATAATAACAATCAAATATTTATCACTCGAGCACGAACACCAAGTGGCACCGAGCGCGCCACCATCTACGGTAAGAATGGAAACAGCGGGTTAGTGTGATTCCTACGCGATTTGTTTGTTGTCTCCAGAGAAGAAACTTTCTCCGGGCACAATTTCACCATTTTCCCTGGTTGTGAACACCACACAAACCACCAGCGCTCTAAGCATCACCAACAAAAGTCTCATCCAAAATCGTTTGCCTTAAAAAAAGCAGAGGCTCGCAAAGGTCAACAACGCATGCCGTGTTGGTTACTGTAGCGCTCGCACATACACTAACACAGTCAATGCACAGTGAAACTTCGCCGTATTTCAATCCCGTGTGACAGCGTTAATTAAGGAGTGAATTATTTATTGGCCACCAACACGGCACCAAGCAATCCTTGCTCGGCTCAGATCGTGCCGGCTGGATTTTGAATTGAATAAGATTAGCGTGTAATATGTTGCCGATGGTATGTTTTTCGCGTACGCTTGATGGGTCTGCTCCCGCCTTGTCAGCCTGTTGATGCGTAAGCGGTACGTAAAAATATGGCAACTGATGAATAATTTAACGGCCGGAGATCATTTGACATTTAGTGGGAATTGTTTCCCGACAGTACTAGACTGACGAAGCGTAAGGGTTCGGTGGGAACTTAAGAATAGGGAAATGTTCTTTATGAGTTTTGTTTTTTTTCTGGCAATCAATAGCAATGCCACAAATTGTTTCGGCAAGAAGAATAAATGGTGTAGATGAGTAAATAACTACAGTGTTATTATAGATAAATTAAAATTCCATTGAGCAATATTACTCTACTTTTACTCTTAAAATCAGTGGTAGCTGATTTTGTGCGTTAACACGTTGTTCAAGAGACCTCGCTTCTTGTTTTTTTTTTTCATCCAAGAATCCTTATCTTCCTATAGTTCTATTCGTAGAATGTTATTTGTGATGCAATACACCTTCTCTACCACGAAACGTCAAAGCCGAAGGTGCCTTATCAACCACGACGGTACTTTGGAAGACCCTCGTCGTCAAAGCATCCAATTGAGGTCCTCATATACGGACATCGTATATGGCTTATGCCTGTTGATTTATCATCTTGCACCGCTCTAAAAATGCTTTAGTAGCCATTGCTTATAATTGGTTATAGTATTTCGTTGAATAAAGGTGCAACTCACTTCCGTTCTGCACATCAATCTAACAGGTTATGGGCCCAGCGTTACGAAAGCGAATAACTCTTCTGAATCGTGTTAAACCGTGTGAACTTGTTTCCTGTTCAAAGTTGTGCGTTTGTTAAGCTGCAAGAAATAAAATGACGGACCAGAATTTCTCGTTGCAAAAGTTGAATGATTTCAACTACGAAATATGGAAGTTTCGTCTGGAGCTGCTGCTAACTAAGGAGGCTTTGTTTGATATCGTGAAAAATGAGAAACCGGAACATCCTGATGCAAATTGGATTGTAAAAGACGGCAAAGCACGAGCACTCATCGGATTATCTATCGAAGACAGTCAAACCTGCCATGTCACCAGAATTTCTTGCTGGAAAAGTTGATTTCAACTACGAGATATGGAAGTTTCGTCTGGAGCTGCTACTAACTAAGGAGGCGTTGCTTGACATCGTGAAAGATGAGAAACCGGAACATCCTAATGCAAACTGGATTGTAAAAGACGGTAAAGCACGAGCGTTCATCGGATTATCTATCGAAGACACTATCGACGAAAATTCACATTCTGAGGAAGCTGGTTCTACTTCAATTGTCTGAAAAAGGTAATATGGCTGACCACCTCGCAGAAATTACAGAACTTTCTAATCGTCTTTCCAGCATGTGCAATCCTCTGAAAGAACATTGGCTGGTGGCTATCATCCTTTCCAGTCTGCATGAATCGTATGATTCATTGATAACTGCACTAGAAAGCCGACCCGAAGAAGACTTGAATCTACAGTTCGTTAAAGGGAAGCTTCTTGATGAGTGGAGAAAGCGGGTGGAAAGAGGAAGTGTTAGTGCCAACGAAGAGCAAGCTTTCAAGGTTGTAACGAAGCCGAAACAATCGGAGAAGAAGAAAAAGGTGTGTCATTATTGCAACAAAGAAGGACATTTTCGGCGTGATTGTCGTAAGCTGCAACAAGATCGACAAGGAAAAAAAGCTGAGGAACCGAACAAGGCTGAAAGCAGGTCGAATAATCATTGGGCGAATTTAGTGGTTGCAACAGAAGAGATGTGTTTGAGAGCTGGACCGGAATGGGAAAAGGACTCTTCGTTGTGGTTCCTAGATTCAGGGGCTACATCCCATATGACCAGTAACGCATCGCTGCTTGAAGAAACTCATCATACCAACACCAAAGTAAGCCTAGCAGATGGTAGGAAAATTTCTGTAGCAGGCTTTGGTTCTGCTAAGTTTCAATCAAGGAATGGAAACGGCAAAGAAATCAACATGAAGCTTAAGCAAGTTTACCACGTGCCATCACTGAAGGGAAATCTTCTTTCCGTAAGTAAACTTTGTGATGAAGGATGCATAGTGTCATTTCGCGAAAGTGGATGCACTATAGAGAAGGATGGCAATGTGATTGTGGGTCAACGTAGCGGCAATCTTTACCACTTGAATCCCGGTGTACAACGTGCATGGTTGACAGCAGCTGGTCATAATGACAATTGTATTCACGTGTGGCATCGTCGCCTGGGTCATAGAGACCACCAAACCGTGAAAACCATCATTAACAATGAATTAGGACTTGGACTGAAAATACGCGAATGTTCTATCGAATCGATATGCGGTGCTTGCTATGAGGGAAAAATGGCTCGATTATCATTCCCAAAGTCATCCGAGTCGAGGTCAAAAGCAATAGGAGATCTTGTTCATACCGATCTTTGTGGACCGTTGGATGTTACGACATTAAGCGGAAAGCGGTATTTTATGACCATGGTGGATGATTTCAGTCGCTATTGTGTAGTGTACTTGTTATCGAAGAAGTCAGAAGCTACCGAAAAGATAGAAGAGTATGTCCAGATGATGAAAACCCAATTTGGTAAATCAATCAAAGTACTACGTGCTGATGGTGGAGGAGAATACTCTTGTGATCGTTTGAAAAATTTTTTCAAGAAGAGTGGAATACTCCTGCAACGGACTGCTCCTTATAGCCCACAACAAAATGGTGTTGCTGAAAGGAAAAATCGCACCTTGGGTGAAATGGTACGATGCCTCTTGTCTGAAGCACGTTTACCCAAGGAATACTGGGGCGAGGCTGTAATTACGGCTAACTTTCTTCAAAATATGCTGCCAACTTCAGGGATCAACGGTACACCATATGAAATCTGGTGGGGTAAGAAACCCGAATATTCTTTTCTCCGTGTGTTCGGATCGCAAGCCTTCGTTCACGTCCCGAATGAGAAACGACGAAAGCTTGATTTCAAAGCAAAGAAGCTCATCTTTGTTGGCTACGCGGAAGGTCGGAAAGCTTACAGATTCGTGGATCCTGTAACTAAGCGAGTGACCATCAGTAGGGATGCACAATTCCTTGAGCTGATTGCTGACTCTGAATCGAAAGGAGAATCTTGTTCTGATCGAGTAGCTGCTCCGAATGAAGTCATTGTTTCTTTTGAACCACAGCCAATGCTGGTGAAAACTGATGCTGATCCTGTTACTGAACAAGATTTGGCGGAAGAAGAGGAAGAATATTTCGATAGTTTGGCAGAATACGATAATGCTTCAGAAGGTGATGGTAATTCTCAGCTTATGGAAAATGTACGTCGCTCGACAAGGACAACAAAAGGAATACCACCAAAGCGACTGTTCGAAGAAACTAATTTCGCACAAGCTGACACGGAAGAACCAAAAAAACGTAAAGGAAGCATTATCTTCTCCTACATCGAAATCAAAATGGATCCAAGCGATTTTAGATGAGTTGAAGTCTCATGCTGAGAATGGTACTTGGGATCTGGTTAAGTTGCCTGCAGGGAAGAAAGTAATTGGAAGCAAATGGATTTTTAAAATCAAGCAAGATGCGTATGGAAATGTGGTGAAACACAAAGCACGACTTGTTGCACAAGGTTACTCTCAACAATACGGCGAGGATTACAATGAAATATTTGCTCCTGTTACCATGCAAACAACATTACGCACTTTCCTGGCAACAGCATCACGACGGAACCTGAAGCTTTGGCATTTGGATGTAAAGACCGCTTACCTGTATGGTGACCTATCGGAAGAACTGTACATGAAGCAACCCCCCTGGATTCCTGGCGAAGGGAAAGGAGGACTATGTTTGCCGATTAAAGCGTAGTATTTATGGCCTGAAACAATCTGCCAGATGCTGGAACCTGCGTCTACATGCTGTACTGCTACGTCTGGGTTTCAAACAAAGCGATGCGGATAGATGCCTGTATGTCAAGATACAAGACGGAGAAAATGTCTATTTGCTTGTTTACGTAGATGACATTCTTGTCGGAAGCAGCGATATGGCCGAAATTGAATATGTCAGGGATGCTTTAACACGTGAATTTGCTATCACAGACTTGGGTGAAGCCAGTTCATTTCTTGGTATGGAAATCAAACGTAACAACGGACAGTACAGTATATCACTGGCAGGATACATTGATAAAATAGTATCTCGTTTTGGACTTCAAGATGCCAAGGGAGCGAAAAGTCCGATGGATACTGGATACACGTCGATCATCGATAATAGTGAGAAACTCACAGATAGCTCCTTGTACCGAAGTCTCGTCGGAGCATTGTTATATATATAGCTGTATGTGCTCGACCGGATATAGCTGTGAGTACTTCTATTCTCGGTAGGAAAGTAAGTGCACCAACTTCAGCTGATTGGACAGCGGCTAAAAGAGTGCTTAGGTTCTTGAAGGCGACCAAGGACAATCGTTTGGAATTTGGTGACGCATCTAAAGGTCTTGTGGGGTACTCAGATGCCGACTGGGCAGGTGATTTGGCGACACGAAGATCAACTTCTGGATACGTGTTTAAATACGCAGGAGGAGCAGTGTCCTGGGCAAGCCGACTACAACATTGTGTAACATTTTCCTCGATGGAGTCGGAATACGTAGCTCTTGGAGAAGCTTGTCAAGAAGTCGTTTGGTTGAGGAAACTGCTGCATGACCTAGGAGAGACAGTCGATGGCCCAACTGTCATCATGGAGGACAACCAGTCATGTATCAAGTTTGTCAACTCTGAAAGAACTTCCCGTCGTTCCAAACACGTAGAAACGAAGGAATATTATGTAAAGGAGCTCTGTGAAAAAGGAACATTGCAGCTATCTTATTGTCCTACAGAAGACATGGTGGCTGACATCCTCACCAAACCGTTGGGAACGACTAAATTCAACAGACTCTCAGGTCAACTGGGTCTAACGAACGGATTCTGTGGTGAACATCGACGCGGCTGCAATTGAGGAGGAGTGTTGATTTATCATCTTGCACCGCTCTAAAAATGCTTTAGTAGCCATTGCTTATAATTGGTTATAGTATTTCGTTGAATAAAGGTGCAACTCACTTCCGTTCTGCACATCAATCTAACAATGCCTACTGCCTGCCTGACAACGAATTCGATGTGTAATGAGTCCCTTAACTTCCATTCTTAATTAGTAGATTGCAAATTTTCAAAATGTCTTGATCCAGCACAGATTACATTTTTTTTTACAAACAAAAATCATATCGACTGACGATCTTCGTGGTCTAGAAGATCATTTCTACCAAGATACCTCGTAATCGAAGCATCGTGGTCTAGTCAGTCAGAGCAGCAAGAATACCTTTTTTTAATTGAAGTTTTCAATGGAATATCAATTTTTAAGTCGCCTAATCATCAATAATCCTTGCAGCCATTAGTTTTGTCTCTCATCACAAAAGCACCCGTACGAACATCCTCCAAATCGTTCGATAATCAACAGATTTGCTCGCACGATTGCACCATTATCGTGTAGTCCTGAAGAGGTAAACGTCATTGAGCCAATAGGATCGGTGTATTTGCTTCGCTAAATAAAAGGATTACAGCAAATATTGATCGGTCAGATGGAGTAGATGGAGGATAACATCCGTTTGTTAAATTTTCAAAAGTTTCACCAGCCCAAAAACCCAATCCCGTCACAGTCCGGCACGAAACACACGACGAATGTCTCCAAAGTAAATGGGAGGAGACGTTGTTTTTTTGCCCACAAACCTCCCACCGTGGTTCCGTTTGTGTTTGGTTTGTATCCCTTTTGATCCTTAATGTTTCTACGTGTTCTTTTTTTCTACAACTCTCTACCCGTAGCACGTTCGATTGCCTAAGCCTGTCGAGGGACAGCGCCGAAGAGATCCGGCAGCGGTGATAAGCCCAGCTGATTCTTTGCTGGCAAATAAACAAGACTTGTCTTTGGTTACGGGAGGATGTTTTCGGGCACTCTCAACTGCACGGGCGAAAAAATATATGACCCAAAAATCAATACAAAAGGATCATCCCCATCAGCATCGGAATCATCATTCCGGGTTCAACCAGCACACCCGACCCTATCACCATAATCATCATCTTTACTTCGGCTTGTGTGTTTTTTTTGTGGTGCACACGGTGCCCGCATTATCATTTTGTATCACACTCCATTTTTGAGGGCTTTGATAATTCCTGCTAAAATCAAGCCCACAAAAAAATCCGTAACCTTTTCCACGGGCAAAAAGTGATGTTTTTTTCGCACGAAAAAAGTCATTGAACAGGTCAAACGCCGACAGGGAGTCGATATAAAGCAATCCAATTCGGTTGTTTTGCAGTAACGAACGGACGGCAAAGTAAAGTGTGTTAATTTATCCACTCGGCGAGCACACACACACACACCCACAAACAGGTGCCAAAATCGACCCATTTCGGGCTGTGTCTGAGTGTGAGTTCGGGAAAGCGGGATGAAAAGAAAAATTAATTTCCACCACACAGCCACCGTTGTCGAGGTGATGTTGTATTGAAAGATATTTTTTGCCACTTGCATTTTCACACCCTCCACGATCGTTAGGCGTGTTGAGTAAGCGTTCGCGGTACGGCGCAGTAGTGTGATTTAAAATGGCATTCAAACTCACGCTAATAGCTTAAATGGCGCTTCTCTTATGGTGGTATTCTTTTTTTTTTTGCTCAAGAGATTGGCTGTTCCAGAAACCAATTCCGTTTGATCGCAGCGGGTCTGTCGCAAACAGAGTCTTTCATTTGGAAGGAGTGAATTTATGTTGCAAACATACTCTGGTGTTTTCGGCAATAAATGTGGTTGGAAAATCTGGAACACACGCTGCTGAAGAAATATGAAAAAGGAATCGGGAACTTGCTTTAAGCTAAAAGCACCAATCCCGCATGGCAATCAACCGTTCGTGGGTGGAGAAACTCAAAAGAGTCCGTAATTCTTTTGTTGACCTTTTTTTAAAGCGTTTTTTCGCACTTTTGTGTGGTTTACTTCTTGAGGCCCTATTCAACACTTTCCTGCGACGCGCTTACATTTCACCGTTCCCACACACCATCAGCAGCAGCAGTAGTAGTAGTAGCGACGAAAAAAAAATTGACGTACACAAAAACCAGCCAAGAATCTTCGTTGGAAAATACCTTCAATTGTGCGGAAACAGATTTTCCGCATGTGGATTCATTCAGCGCAAGGCGTCGAACTGAAACCAACGTCGATTGCAGCGAACGTTTGCCGAACGTTTCCCTTCGGTTTGGCCGTACGTGACTGGTTCGGAGGAAACGGCAAAACGTGCATAACGACACAAGCACCGTGCGGAGTCCATGGCCAGCGGGAAAACCCCCCCCCACGGATTGAACCTCTCCCTTAAGCTAAACGTGCCATTATCATATAATTTTATCGCTTCAACAGATGAAATTATTTCACGACTCACGGCATTATGCCTGGTGGGGTTGTTCGGGGAAGGGGTACGGCTAGATGCAGCGGGGTAAACGGGGTGCACGATAAAGCTAAACCGCATCATTCGTACTGCACGTCGTCCTTGTGCTTGGTCCGTGTTATTGTCGGTCGGCAGCACATACCGAACCTGGGTATGCAAGGGCCTGCTTACCCTAAGAAGTGATCCAATATTGTCCGGGTTTATTCGATTACGATTCTTTGTACTCTTTCTCCCCCATCCCATTGTGCTCTGTGTGTGTGTGTGTATGTGTCCATCCTGTTCCCTTCTCTTCGCAGCTACTACTTCCAAAGGAATGTACAAGCACGATTTCACGCTTTCGCGTCTAATGTGTGCAGAGAAAGGAAAGCTCAAAGCAAGCAAGCATTCTTATATACCCTACCTACTCCAACTTCATCTCCTACCATTATCTCGTTGAATAGCGAATTTTCACTGAAGTTTATTGATTTTTATTGCTACACACCGACCCGACGCACCACATCCCCAGCTACTAATGTTCCGGGTTCCGTACTTTGATGATCACTTTAATGGTACCGTCACGCCGAGCAGAAACAAACCTATGAATGAACTTTTAATGCCACCTAGCAACGGATCCGGACGGAGCTCGTGATCAAAATAAAGTTCAATGAAAGCGACTGGTGGTTCGGGGGGTTCGGCAAAAAACAAAATCAATTTGGGAGTGAACCGAGCAAACCAACGACAAGGATTTACCTTGTTCCCGGTGTCCGGTGTCCATTTTGCGGCCGGTCTTTATTTACCGGAGCTGAACTTTGCTCAGTATTATTGTCCCCATTTGTGACCGTTCGGGGTTTGTTTTTTCTTTTAGCAAATGGGTTATTTTCGAGGTAGCAAGCATTCCACTTCGGCCGGGTGTAGCTACCGGTATTGATGTTTATGTAGCAATAAGCAAACCCATCGCACAGACCGGGACAAGAAAGTTGTACAATGCTTCTGTTTTACCAAGTTCACTAAGAAAACTCACTTTTTAAATACAATTTCGTTCGTTGATGTTTACGAAGAAACGCAGGCAGACACAGGGAAGTAGTCCGGCCCAGTTGTTTTTATGTTTGGCCCTGGTTCTAGGTAAGGAACGCCGGAAACGGGTGCTCGGTCCTAATCGTTTGAAATAAAATAACAATAGAAAAAAACGAAAGGGAAAAAGGTCCTAGTTTACTTCACGCTTCGGTGGCTAGGAAAAGAAGAACCGATCCATTCACTCGTCACACGAGTGCAAGCAGGCTCAAAGAGGAAAAAAGAACACCGAAAAAAAAACCATGAAGCATGATTTTGGGCGCGTCTACGTTTTGAGTCAAGTTTTGGCTCCCACTGCTTCCCCGGGTTCATTGCATGGGAACCGTTTTAGCGGAAATAGACCACCCTGTCTCGTTGGGTAGCATAACAATTGGCTACATTCCTGGGGACGGGTTTATTAGCTGGTTTTGATTAATGGAATGTTCTTTAGGCGAACGTTGATGAGGATCAAGATTGGATTTGTTTTACATTCCGAGTATTGTTCTTCTCGCTGCTTACAGTAAATAGCCTTTCAGGGCCATTTTGAAACGACTCATAACTAATTATGCTCAAATAATTTATTAATCAACAAACGAAAAATGCCAGTTTCGACGATTAATTGTTGTCGAGGCGGATTAGATTCTATTTAGCTTAAAAATCATTGTTTGTCTGACAATACGCCGAAGAGCCATAAAGCTTAATTATGACCAAATAAATTAATTGCCTTTTTGTTCAAATCCGCTTTAGTAATTTTCC
>KZ063280.1:4074-61152 GCA_002091835.1 Anopheles maculatus
ACTTTTTGGCGTAAACTCGCACTTCTTAGATATAAGATATCTTCTTCTTCTTTCTTGGCCTAACGATCTCTTAGGTCATGCCTGCCATTTCTGGCTTACTAGACTTATTGTTACCGCATAGTTGGATAGTCAGCCCTCACTATGGGGGAACGGCCCAGATGAGACTTGAACCCCGGTCCTGCCGTGTGAAGACCGGCGGAATCGTAACCCGATGTTTCTTATCGCGGCTTTAACCATTTTTACCCTCCGTAACCACATGAAAGTACAGCTTTTGCGAAATTGAAATGGATTTTAAAACGAAACAAAAAGTGAAAACCGGGCCGAACGAAGACCAACAAAAAACACACCATGATCAAATGGATGGACGTGCAACCATGCTCGCCCGGCTGTCATTCCCATCCTTTTCCGATTCTAAACTTCTAACTGTGCCCTTTCTTCCTTAGCCAATTAGCTAACCCAGTGCCGTACCTGTTTTTTTGCCCCTCCCTGCTATCGAACAGTGACTGTCGATGCGCGATTTTTCCTGATTGCTAAGTATTTCGCCCGTTCGCCGTCGGAAAACTTTTCACTTCTCGCCGATTTGTTGTAGCGAAACAAATTTACAGCTCGTGAGAATCGGTACCACGGTAGACGATGAATCGAATCAAGCGAAGAGGAAGAAAACACAACTGTATACTTCGCGACCACGCCACCGAAACGACAGCGCCGAACATGGTGGATGAAGGGGAGAATAAAGAAAAAACCTTCAAACACCTAACCTACTTCCATTCCCCGCGCAAAGGAACTCTTTCAAGCAACAATCAACGCGGAAGTGTGTATTCAATTTGTACAAGCGAATCCTCCCGCTCCCGGTGGACCGATTGCCAGTTGCCGTGTGGCACCGGTAAAGGCAGTTGCGATGGAAAACCAGATTGAGGTAATTTTTTGCTTGCTGTTGCTCTTCCGCCATTGCTCGGTCGGGCGCTTGTCACAGCGCTGGATGTGGGGGTAGCTATCCGGGCCCAACCACAGCTGCTGCCAAATGCCAGCGGCCGCATCGTGTAGGCTTTCGTCGATTGTCAGAATGCGTCCTTCGGGGAGGTCCACCGTACGCTCCAATCTCTTGATTTCCTAACGAAATTTCTAAATTCAATAATGCGCCATTGGGCCAGGGAACAAGCGAGCACGACGAATTCGAACTCGACACAGCAACACAAACGCACACGCTGGGAAGAATGCAAAAAGGGAAAAAGGAAAACAGAAACTCAGAAAATCCTCCAGCACAAAAGTGCACGGAAAGCTGACGGTAAAATCGAATACCCAAACCCCTCGGAAATTGGGTTGGGCTGAAGTTGATTACCGTCGAGTGCTGCAAGACCACGCTTGGAACACTGGCAAACGCACGCACGACCAGGGCGAGCCTTGCCGTAGGTCGGACGAGATGGAAGCGGTGGCTCCGAGCGGTGGTGGTGGTGGTGGTGGTGGTGATGATTGAATTAAGCTTTCGAAATGATTGACTTTTGCCAGTCAATTGTTGACTTCGATTATGTAGATCAGCGAAAAGCTGCTTTCAGTCCTGTGGTCCACCAATCCGGGGATGGAGGGTGGTGTGGTGAATCCTTGGCTTTTTTCTTGCTACCGATGCTACCCTTACGCGCTACATCTTGGCCGGATTAGAGCCATGTATGCTACAAACGTGTTGAGTTACCTTTTTTCGAGCTGCCATTCCAGCACACCTGGTGCTCGATTTAATCCGCGGAAAAGCGTACTAGACATTGAAGTGCCTGCCCAAGTGAGCAAGGGCTGGCAGAAATGATAGCCTTTCGACGTGTCTGTACGCCCTGGCCTGGCACACACATGGTAAGAACATGTGGATCTTAAACCAATTTAGGCACTGGTGGCATTGAACAAGCGCTAAGAGGGGTTATTGAAGCTATCATTAGAAATAAAGTCGACGATTTGGTTCTAATTGACAATGGGAGTAAAAAAAAAAACATTCGCGCTTAATCCAATTAAGTTATTTGGCTTGGAGCAGCAAATGCGTGTAACATAAGTCTTTTGTTTGAAATCAGAATAATCAGAAAATTGAAGCTCACCAAAGCAAGCTTTAATAAGTTGGTGTTTTAACTGGTTCCTCAATTCGACAAGATAAAATATTGCAAAATATCAACACAAGACCAGAATTTACCCAACAGCAAACGGTTAAACAGCTCCTTAAAGTATGCAATATCAATATTTTTCATATTTTCATGTTCCTGACAATCAAATCTTACGGAGCTGTATTACAACTAAGACAATCAATTCTTCCACAAACATTAAGTCATAAGTGATAAGTTCAATGACCCCGGTCCCCTATGTCCAGCCTGAACTTCCAGCGACTGGTCAACGATTTGGAAACGATTTCAAAAGTCCCCAATATTTAACCAAACCGCTCCATAACCGTCCACTCTGAACCGCATCATGACGATTTATTTGTGTTCCTGGGAGAAATTTGACACCGTTCGAAATATGAGCTCGGAAACATGGATCCCTTGCCCTTCGCATCCCTACCTTCATCCCGCAGGCAACACTGAAAGCAATCTTGAACGCACACTTGAGACAGAAACCGCAGTAGGGCTGAATGCAACGCGAATGCAACCGCAGCACCATTAACCATCGAAGTCTTAGCCGCCGTGCTCGAAAAGTTCTCAATGTACGTGAATGTGTGCGTGTGTGTGTGGGGGGTTTTTTATTCGTTCTCAAAAAGCATTCTACGTCGTGCCACGCTCAACCATGGACATGCTCGTTTGACAGATGGATGGATATGAAAGAATTCAATAACGAATCGGAAATTCGATACCGCCAGTAAGATGGGACGGTAAAGCGGAGTGGCAAACACACGAAGAGGGACACCGAGGGGAGGTAAATCTTTGTAAACTTCATGGTCCCATTCCTTGGCGGTCTTTGAAGCTCGTTCGGCTTCGATAACGAGAAATCCTCCGTATCCTGTCTTTGATTTTCGAAGGAATTGATTAGATATATAGCGGCAGAAACTTCCCCGACGTTCTCTGTCCCCGTTCGTGCCGTTCGTCTGACGTTAGACCCTTCGCCCACACGTGCAACAACTTCATCGTGACGTAGTTATAAATTATGGCATTAATCTTCGACTAGTGCTGAGCTCGAGAATTAAATCATTCGCATCACTTCACGACTTGCCGGGCTCGTACTGCTACAGAAAAATGCGAATAAAATGCAAACTGGAACGAAGTTGGTTGGCAAGCGGCTAAATAAATATCTCATTTAAAAAAATACCCCACTACATGCTAAACATGAGAAACGTTGCACCGTGCACCGCTACAAAGAGCGCACCCCACAAAGAATGATGTTTGATTAGATTTTGGCATCCCCGACCGGGACCCCGAAGAATATTTTCTTTGCGCAAGGAAACGCTTCATGACTTTGCACAAACCGTGACCGATTACGATTATCTTGGCCGGCCAGTCGTGTCCTGTTCCGGGATGGATTTTAGAATAGGAAAACGGAAAACATTCTCCCCATCGTGGCACGCTGGTTTGGTGTTGGTTTGTGCTCAATGTTGCGATGCGGGAAAAGGAAAACGATACTAAATGCCAAGTTAAAGCACGACGGCGTTCAATTTTTCACGCACTGTACATTGGTTTGGGCCGGCAGGATTTAATGCAACATAAACTACCGTTCCGTTCGTGCTGTGATCTCGTAGACACCTTGCACAACTCCACTCTAATGCCAGACGTAGCGTTGCGATGTCTTTTATTTCCCTTTAAGAATGTTTCGACTGGAAGGGCTGCTTGATTCATGGTTCTGTTTTTCCGGAATTTTGTTCCATCTCACTCCGACGGCACTGGTATACGGTACGAGCTGACAAACGGATCGCCTCCTTTCCGTGGGCAATGTTTCATCTTTCAACCGTTTCCTTTCGCACTGGGGCTGAGACTTCCTATTTTCCGAGACTACAGCCCGAAGGCGATTGTTTATTTATTTTTATTTCATTCGATTATGCGATGCTTAAATGTATGTTACCCCGGTAAGCGCCATCCAAATGATGATGTATGAACAGATTATGGATCCGCACGATAGATCGAGCGTTCGGTGGAAACAGAGGGTCGTAGAGGGCATGGCAGGACCGCTCACGAATGAAGCGCACGAACAATCAGGATAGGAAGATGTGTGCGAGATGAGATGTTATAAATTTTGAGTGATGTCTGAATGAAGCCGTTCCTGGAACTGTTCGTTACCGGGGAGGGATGGTGGAAACAATGCTTCCATTCGAAGCGATTCCTTGCTTTAGTCCTTTTAACATCGTCCGATTGCTCAAACGATTTGCCTCGAAGCCGTCAACAGCTCGGACAATCTTAAACGATGAAGATTATTGACGACGATGGATGGTGACACGATCGCACTGTGTGTTGACCGTCCCGGCCATGTTTGGCAGCTTGCAAGACAAATTCTGCATGATTGGAACCGTTTGTCTATTCACTCAATTAAATTGATAATGAACCAGTGCGAGGAGGTTGGGCAAGGAATTGAAATTTACATTTTAATTGAGCGATCATCAATTGGGTTGCTGTTACTACTGATGAACAACCTTGTTGCGAACGGGTGCCTCGTTTATATTTATATCAGTCACATTCCTCTCGGATGCCGTGTCCTTTTGTGTCACACGAGGTTCGGATGTTCCCAGCAGGAACATTCTGTTCATCTTAGTCTATCGCCGTGCCATTACAAACGATGTCCTTTCGAGACGTGTGCATCCGGACATGCCGCAAGACGGTCGTCAGTAAATAGTTAATTGTACCTGGACCTTTTCAACGTCACTAACAATTGTATCAACTTCAATAAAGACAGCCACTGAAACGAGACGACGATGTTACCGTACGGAAGACATCAGTAGGGGCCCGCTACCCACAACACAAACATGGGAATCAATTCTCCAACCAATTTATCCTTGAAGCACCGACCCAGAGGTCAGAGTTAATTTCTTTCACTTTAATTGCACACTTTCTATCGTGCCCACCGCAAGAAGCTGTTGTAAAACATCGTCCATCGCTCGTGCGTTCCCGGGAGAGCAGGCAACCATAAATTGCTCTCCTCATCAGTGCGGCTTTGTACGTGCACACCCAGCCAATTGACTTCGGACCGGACGAACCCAGGGTCCACCCCTTTAGGGAGGCTGTAGAATTTTCGGGCACATTATTTGCGGATCGAAGACAAACAGTCGTCCCTTCGGAAGGCGCACCGTACAAGCAAATTGAAATCCTCGCGTGTGTGTGCGGATGTGCTGTGTCGTGTCTGTTTAAATATCATGGCCAATGTCAACAGAAATTACGAGCGAATCGGCGTACGGTATGGTTTTTCGGCAAAATCTCATCAAAAAACTTTTCCCACTCCTGCCAGCCGGCACAAGAATCCCGGTCCCGGAGGTTGACACGTGGCGGATGTACGTTGAAATATGAGCGCCGACGTGAGGCCAGGTGGGAGCATCCAGTTTTAAATGCTGTGCGACAGCAATTCCTGCGAACCGACCGTTAAGCTACGGATCCGTAACGAGCTAATGGTGCAATAAAGAAAACAAACTGAAAGAAGCCCCCCGAGCGATGAAACCGCGCCGGTGCGCCATTTAATCAACGTTACGTCAGAACGGCTGATATGGAAAGGGCTTTTGTTTCGCGGGACCAATTTTCTTCCTATGATTGTTTTTATTTTTTTTGGGGAGTGTGATGTAAAACTTGGGCGTAGATATGAATGTGTGACGCCTGTTGCGCCAAGGAACGGATGTGTGCGTACTTACCTAATTGAGTTTAAATGTCAGCCCTGTCTCGGTTTCTTGGAGCTTTGAGCGATCTGTGCGTAAAGGGAAGATAAGGAAAGAAGTTAATTAATTCACAATTCACAAATTATTGAGCGTGTTTTATTATTAATTTTTGATGAATTATCAAAGAAAGATGGAGGAAGGGATGTGTTATACACGAGAAAAGATATTCATTCAACGGGTGGCTATAAACAGCCTTTTTTTGACGTCAACGTCTTCTTGTTAAATTTGTTGATACTATTAAGATTTCTAATAATGGGCTCTATGATGACACTCTATGGAAGGCTTGTATGGTTACTGGGATGAAATAGCCTTCCCGCCGGAATTGTCATACTTAGCATAACTTCCCATATTGAATTGCGAAGTTGCTTTGAATGCTTTAAACCAATAACACGCACACTGTTAATTAGATTACTTAAACATTTCACTGACAACCGCCGCTACTACTTGGCTACCAATATTAGAACCGACATTGATACACACGATTGGACTGACAGAATTAGGATAATGCACGAAAATTAGCTTCATCGATCGCTTCAAACCCAGTCCGTTAGGGTCCCTGTTGTCGACCCATTATCCGTGCGCCACATAACATACATTTAAGCATCGCATAATCGATAGATTACATATCAAAAGCCACACTAATTACCAGCCATCGCATGGTGCCGCGGTGGTTTAATTATTCAGTAGTTCAGCCCGCCCAACGCACGACACTACAAACACAGGCACGCGCGCGCACCCATCGCCCATCCATCCGAAACAATCATTAAATGTCTGCTGCAGGCGTAGATGGAAGAATCGGATGTGAATTGGCATCGATTTGTATCGAGTTGCGCTCGAATCGTTTCGTGTGCTATAATTATGCTGCTCACTGTTTACATACGCCCGCGGCCCAGCGTTCACGTAAAATCTAATATTCTCTCCCCCGAAAAGGGGCACCCGATAGACTGACGATGGGGTAACCACATTAGATGCAGGTATGCGGGACTGTTCCAGGAGCGGAATGATCGAGCCCTGCCTGTTCGCTGGTCGGTTGCTCCGATCGTATTGCAACCCATACATCACACGCATCGATGCGACGTTTTACATTCAAACAGGCGCTTTTCCGATTCAAAACAGGGCTTCTTGCCGGTTTCATTCATCAGCCACCGTAGCTCGGGGTGTGTAACCTTCCTTACCACGCGATGGTACTGACAGCTCGCAGGGCAGCGAGTTCAAAGGCAACGGATTTTAATCCGATCTGACAGCTTCAAGTGGTGTACCGCTCGGAGGCATCATTTTCCCATTCGATCAGCAGTGGCTAAGAAAGGGTGCCTCCGGGGTCGCATTACGTCGATGTCACAACAGAGAAAGAGTATGCTTTCAATGCTTTCAACAAACTGTACGCTCTGTCGTGTGTTCGCTGGTGACACACTCGTACCCTTACGCCCGTTCTGCCCATTAGCATCGGCGACATATGTATGCATTAGTGCTTGTTGCCTACGGTTGCGCTTGGGGCGTCTCGGTTGCTCGCTTACACTTACACCTTGTGCCCAAAGTAGGTTCTTATTTTGTTTTCTTTCAGTGCTTACGAAGATTAAGCTTGTTTTGGGTGCAATTGGAATCTTATTAAATATTTCATGTCGTCCGTGTTTTATTCCCGTAAATAAGGGGCTTAGGGGCACCCTTGCCCAAGGAACACTTTATCTTGCTTCAAAAATGAACAAACAAAAAAAGGAATCAGCTTTGGAAGATTTTTTTTTTCTGCTGGAAATTTACTTAGCACTTGGTGATTGTTCCCAAAATAAAACAAGGCATCAAGATGAAGCCGTCTGCAGCAGGACAGTACGATGCTACCTTCATCGGATGCTACCTTCATCGGAGGAATCTCACTAGAAGTGGAGATTCTTTTTCTTCTACACGCTCGCATATCCTTCTAGGTTCGGATGGATGATAAGAGCGAAAAAAGACCTGATGCTGACCCATCCGACACGATAAGTAATTTTTAATTAACGTTCCGAAACGCTTGCTCCGCTGCCATCGGTTGTAAGTGAAACGTAAGGAACGGAACATTGGCAACGGCTGGCCGTGGACATAATGGTTGATATGCACAGGTACTGCTAATTACGTCCGACATTTAAGTGGAGCGAAATTCCACCGAACTCACTAGCATCCAGTATTCCGCCTTGAAGTTGGATGATTGCTGCAGAAGATTGTTTCACCAGCAGGTCTGGGATCCAGATCCGGCAGATTCCATTACACTCCATTCTGCTTAGCACTCGCAGTGTCGTCAGATGGTTTTGATGAAGCGCCAGTGGAACGGAATGAGATAACGATTAACAAACAGCTGAGAAGTTGGCCATCCCATCTGGCACGAGCAGGAGCTTCGTGCGTTCGTGCAAAAGCATTAACGGAGCAAAACGTACGATTGAACGATTTAAGTTTCAAGGCCGCGTTTGGTGAAAACGAAAACCTTTTTCGGTTCCTCAACCAAACTGATCCATCTTTAAAGAGTGTTCTGATTCCCACCAGACCCAATGGGCCTGGTGTGTTTGTTCATTAGATGAAGAAAATCTGATTCCAAAAATCAAGCTAAGGGTCGGCCGGGTTAGTTGCTTTGCCACTTTAATGCGATCGGAGACCAACGGGCCACTCAGGGGACATTTCCCCTGAGCTAGGCTCTAAATCTAATTGACACCAAACTCACCTTGGAGATGAGGTGGAAAACTCTGAAACAAACAATACAACAAAAAAGTACTACGTGCGATCCTTGTCACGTAGGTTTGCTAAATATTTCACAGGGCTAGCGTTTCCCCCAAGAGTCCCGATGACCAGGTCAGCTGGCCGGATATACACTGATGCCTTCGTGAGAACTCTACCGGCAGCTGGTCTCCCGTTTGCCTGGCAGTGTGTTAATGTTTAATGCCACTAACAGATGGCGCTCCGGTGTTACTCTTTGGGTTTTAATTCCAGCTGACTCAATATACGAGAAATATGAGATCGAATGCTGTGTTTTTTTTTCTCACCGTTTTCTACCGGATCTTTGGAACCCTTAGAAATTGGTTGACATCTTTAACTAAGAAGTTAATTAATTCACAATTCACAAATTATTGAGCGTGTTTTATTATTAATTTTTGATGAATTATCAAAGAAAGTCGGAGGAAGCTATGTGTTATACGCGAGAAAAGATATTCATTCAACGGGTGGCTATAAACAGCCATTTTTTGACGTCTACGACTTCATGTTAAATTTGTTGATACTATTAAGATTTCTAATAATGGGCTCTATGATGCCACTCTATGGAAGACTTGTAAGGTGACTGGGATGAAATAGCCTTCCCGCCGGAATTGTCATACTCAGCATAACTTCCCATATTGAATTGCGAAGTTGCTTTGAATGCTTTAAACCAATAACACGCACACTGTTAATTAGATTACTTAAACATTTCACTGACAACCGCCGCTACTACTTGGCTACCAATATTAGAACCGACATTGATACACACGATTGGACTGACAGAATTAGGATAATGCACGAAAATTAGCTTCATCGATCGCTTCAAACCCAGTCCGTTAGGGTCCCTGTTGTCGACCCATTATCCGTGCGCCACATAACATACATTTAAGCATCGCATAATCGATAGATTACATATCAAAAGCCACACTAATTACCAGCCATCGCATGGTGCCGCGGTGGTTTAATTATTCAGTAGTTCAGCCCGCCCAACGCACGACACTACAAACACAGGCACGCGCGCGCACCCATCGCCCATCCATCCGAAACAATCATTAAATGTCTGCTGCAGGCGTAGATGGAAGAATCGGATGTGAATTGGCATCGATTTGTATCGAGTTGCGCTCGAATCGTTTCGTGTGCTATAATTATGCTGCTCACTGTTTACATACGCCCGCGGCCCAGCGTTCACGTAAAATCTAATATTCTCTCCCCCGAAAAGGGGCACCCGATAGACTGACGATGGGGTAACCACATTAGATGCAGGTATGCGGGACTGTTCCAGGAGCGGAATGATCGAGCCCTGCCTGTTCGCTGGTCGGTTGCTCCGATCGTATTGCAACCCATACATCACACGCATCGATGCGACGTTTTACATTCAAACAGGCGCTTTTCCGATTCAAAACAGGGCTTCTTGCCGGTTTCATTCATCAGCCACCGTAGCTCGGGGTGTGTAACCTTCCTTACCACGCGATGGTACTGACAGCTCGCAGGGCAGCGAGTTCAAAGGCAACGGATTTTAATCCGATCTGACAGCTTCAAGTGGTGTACCGCTCGGAGGCATCATTTTCCCATTCGATCAGCAGTGGCTAAGAAAGGGTGCCTCCGGGGTCGCATTACGTCGATGTCACAACAGAGAAAGAGTATGCTTTCAATGCTTTCAACAAACTGTACGCTCTGTCGTGTGTTCGCTGGTGACACACTCGTACCCTTACGCCCGTTCTGCCCATTAGCATCGGCGACATATGTATGCATTAGTGCTTGTTGCCTACGGTTGCGCTTGGGGCGTCTCGGTTGCTCGCTTACACTTACACCTTGTGCCCAAAGTAGGTTCTTATTTTGTTTTCTTTCAGTGCTTACGAAGATTAAGCTTGTTTTGGGTGCAATTGGAATCTTATTAAATATTTCATGTCGTCCGTGTTTTATTCCCGTAAATAAGGGGCTTAGGGGCACCCTTGCCCAAGGAACACTTTATCTTGCTTCAAAAATGAACAAACAAAAAAAGGAATCAGCTTTGGAAGATTTTTTTTTTCTGCTGGAAATTTACTTAGCACTTGGTGATTGTTCCCAAAATAAAACAAGGCATCAAGATGAAGCCGTCTGCAGCAGGACAGTACGATGCTACCTTCATCGGATGCTACCTTCATCGGAGGAATCTCACTAGAAGTGGAGATTCTTTTTCTTCTACACGCTCGCATATCCTTCTAGGTTCGGATGGATGATAAGAGCGAAAAAAGACCTGATGCTGACCCATCCGACACGATAAGTAATTTTTAATTAACGTTCCGAAACGCTTGCTCCGCTGCCATCGGTTGTAAGTGAAACGTAAGGAACGGAACATTGGCAACGGCTGGCCGTGGACATAATGGTTGATATGCACAGGTACTGCTAATTACGTCCGACATTTAAGTGGAGCGAAATTCCACCGAACTCACTAGCATCCAGTATCCCGCCTTGAAGTTGGATGATTGCTGCAGAAGATTGTTTCACCAGCAGGTCTGCGATCCGGATCCGGCAGATTCCATTACACTCCATTCTGCTCAGCACTCGCAGTGTCGTCAGATGGTTTTGATGAAGCGCCAGTGGAACGGAATGAGATAACGATTAACAAACAGCTGAGAAGTTGGGCATCCCATCTGGCACGAGCAGGAGCTTCGTGCGTTCGTGCAAAAGCATTAACGGAGCAAAACGTACGATTGAACGATTTAAGTTTCAAGGCCGCGTTTGGTGAAAACGAAAACCTTTTTCGGTTCCTCAACCAAACTGATCCATCTTTAAAGAGTGTTCTGATTCCCACCAGACCCAATGGGCCTGGTGTGTTTGTTCATTAGATGAAGAAAATCTGATTCCAAAAATCAAGCTAAGGGTCGGCCGGGTTAGTTGCTTTGCCACTTTAATGCGATCGGAGACCAACGGGCCACTCAGGGGACATTTCCCCTGAGCTAGGCTCTAAATCTAATTGACACCAAACTCACCTTGGAGATGAGGTGGAAAACTCTGAAACAAACAATACAACAAAAAAGTACTACGTGCGATCCTTGTCACGTAGGTTTGCTAAATATTTCACAGGGCTAGCGTTTCCCCCAAGAGTCCCGATGACCAGGTCAGCTGGCCGGATATACACTGATGCCTTCGTGAGAACTCTACCGGCAGCTGGTCTCCCGTTTGCCTGGCAGTGTGTTAATGTTTAATGCCACTAACAGATGGCGCTCCGGTGTTACTCTTTGGGTTTTAATTCCAGCTGACTCAATATACGAGAAATATGAGATCGAATGCTGTGTTTTTTTTTCTCACCGTTTTCTACCGGATCTTTGGAACCCTTAGAAATTGGTTGACATCTTTAACTGGCGAGCCATAGCGTACTGGGAACTATTTTGCCACCCCATCTTACTGACGCACCGGACACTATTTCCGGTGTAGAAAATCGATCAACTTTAAGCATTATGGTGAGCTGCTGAGCTAACCCGTTTTCATTCCAGACGAATGTTTGTGCCCCATAAGACACCATGCACAACAAGATGAACGAAAGGTGGGAATGGAGAAGCACGAAACACCGGCAGCCCTTACCGTGTGCACGATTATCGATTCTCGTTAGACCATATGGTGGACGCTTCTTAACGGTTCAATTAACGCTTAACGTTTCTCCGGGCGCCCGAAATTGTGTTACCGGAGTATAAAACCGTACCGTGGCTTTCCCTTGATCTACCGGCACCCGGCTGATTGGTCCGAGTGGTTGAGGTAAATCGAAAATGAAAAGCACTTTGTTTACACGACGTACGGCTTTTACACCCGGAACCGCGGAGAGTGGAAGGAGCAGAGCGAGAGAGAGTGTGCGGGGGAAACGTCGGAAGCCAGAAATTCGGAGCACTGGAATTGAACTGTGGTGAACTATTCCGCCTGCCTAGCTGGCCGTGCGGCGATGGATCGTTTCAGGCCGTAGCTACAATCTAATTTATCGGATTAGTTGCAAACCAAAGAGGCCGGATCGAATCGATCCCCAAGCCCGGAAAAACGAACCGAATGATCCGGACGCGATTACGAACGCGTCGTAGTGTGTGGCGAGCTGGGAGTTGGGCGCAGCAGGTGAGGGATCGGCTTTGGATCAAGCGATTTCCTATGGTTTCTCAGACCGGATTCGATACGATACGATACGACAGTGGGAATAGATCCATTTTCGGGGGGCATAAAGACTGTGACCACGGCAACTAACTGTTGGTACGAGCGGGAATAAAGACGGTGCATTGGACATAAGCACACCGTTAGGAATCGTAAAGTGGTTCGAGCGAGATGAGGGAACAAGTGATGTGAGTACAATTTCATATTGAGCGCATTTTTAATGAGCATTTAATCATTTTATCAACTTATTCAGGTACCGCTTTGCTCCGGTGAGTCATGAAGATACAATGCAGATTTAAATCAGGCTATAGCTCTTTTTTAGGGTTTAAAGCGCCTAAAAGTATGCAGCCTACAATTTCTTTATTAATGCTTTGTTGTGTTTGTGTTGGCTCGTAAGAACTTGTGGTTGATCGATTAGTCTGGGAGAACTATAGCACATTCTTTTATGGTCTCCAAAATGCATCCTTCAATGGTAAAATGTAACTCAAACACAATGAGGGTAGAATTGTTTTCCCATGCTAGACATTAACTAGTCTTTTACCGTAATTCATCAGCTACTGTTAGCACAGCAATAATCTGCTTATAAAGTGATTAAATCTGGTTGGAATTACATCCGGCAAGTACAAAACGATACTACGCCGAGTGACAGATCCACCTGTCGGTTAATGATACGATCTAATCGCACTGTTTGCATCTTGATTTTTACCTCTCGATTCGTGCTCGCTAGCTATTTAAAATCATCACGTACACCCTCGGTACAACACCGGTTGCGGTGCAGTGAAGCAGCGTGGAACATCGGGGGACATGATTTACAATGGCTCTACCTACAAACAACTGTCAATTGGTTTTTAGAAAAAAACTAAAACGTCGGTAAGAGTGAAAGAGAAACAGAAACTAGCACACACACAACGAGCTAAACCTAAACCAAGCGTCAAAGCTCGTCCAGGGCGGGCAGAAGCAGCTCGAACACAATTGGATAATGCCACAAGCTGTCATCATTAGCGTCAGGACATCGCGCGTTGCATCGTACGCTGCCACCACGTTGCCACTGCGGCTTATTCGCCAATTCGGTATCCTCATAATGGTGGTGGCGCTTCATTAGAATGAAACCTCACGCGCAAATGTCAAACACGATGACACGCGGCGACCTCCCCATAGTGTCATGGGTTGTGGGACATGGGGAGGACGTTGATGCCAGGGTGTGGGTACGACACAGCGGGAAAAGCAAATCGTTGGAGACACGATGTTGAATGCATGTTTTACGCGCCTCTCAATCATCCGTTGCCTGCCACTCTGGATCGTTTTGTGGGGCGTTGAACCTTACGCATCATGTGTACTGAGCACGACCGTACAGTAGGTCTTGCAAAACAAAGACACAAGCGGGACAAGATTTCGTGTTAAAATATACAATGGCTTGCCATTTTCTATGTAAGAGAGGCAAGCATGTTTCACTGTTCCCTTCTAACGCCTGAAGGTATGCAATCGGTCGGATGTTTTTCTTAAGCTATTCTTTGACGCCCAAGGTATGTAACAAAAAATTTAAAGCTGCTTGAAACGACAATTCCTTCCGCTGGCGTCGTTTTCCTATCACGCACTGTATACAACCTTTTAACTGTGTCGCGCGAGAGATTTGATAATGTCGCTGCTATTTGTCCTTTAAGTGCTCGATTGGTGGCCGACTGCGGGTGCGAGTGCCTCACTACTGCCCACTCCTGCTCCCACCACTCGCACCACCTCGCACTCCATAATTAAAAACGGTCACGTACGCACTGAGCCACGTTGATCTCCGTTCGTTCGGATGGAAGCGTTTACGCCGCGACGTGGGATGCATTTGGCATTTTTGCAAAACACCACTCGGCTGCCAATTGCTTTCGGGTTTGTGTTTGATCGTTTTGTTGTTCTTTGTTTTGTTCTACTGCCGATTCTCGGCTGTTAATGATCGCCGTTTTGTTTGTTGTCACTCAATAACGTGGCACACAGCTGCAAAACGGAACCATTCCGCTTTATCGAACGAACTGCAATTAAATGTAGCGCACTGTACGCAATCCCACAGTCGGGGGTGTCAATATCTGTTTTGCAAGAAAAACAAGACATGCTCCGTACAAACTCCACACAGTACAAACACCGGGGTTGGGGGAGGTGAAAAAAGGAAATAATAAGACTCCATCACAGCAACCATTTCGATAGGTCCAGTCCCACAGTACCATCGGTACGTGTTGATTACCGTCCGGCTACATTCGGCCCAGTCGGATTTTCCACTCCCGAAAGTCCCACCATAAAGGGCGCTAATGAGTTCTGGCAGCAAACATGACACACTACCGGGCCGGCGTGTGTGTGCATGCTGCACGCGATTTCACGTCCCATAACCTCAAGGATACCGGGCACCGGTTGCCGCAAGGCACAAGATGCATAAATTAACAAGGTTTCCGGCAGGACGTTTTTCCGCCTTCGTTTTTTTTTTTCGTGACATTTGGTTTGGTGTTTCGTTGGACGGGCCAACAACCAACACGGCAATGTTTGCTGGAAAATATGAAAAACCACAATCGTTGAGCACGTTCCATTGACAGCGCAGGTAGATTTTACATTTCGATCTGCATACGGTGCGGTTTGGGCGCTTTTGCTTCCCATCCGTCGATTAATGGTTACTTGTACAAACGATATTTGACGTATGATGGGCGGCAGATAACGTGTAGCGTGTGGCAACTGAATGTTCATAAGGACACACACACACACACACGTTGGTTTCGTTTGGACCGTCTGGTACCATGATAACCGGTGGCGCAAGTTCATAACCTGTCCACACATTTTACCAGCGCGCTGTCAAAACTGTTGACTCTCGGGGTCTGTTTTCCGGCAACTCACGTCATGTCGCGCTGGTAGAGATGATGGTGATAAAACGTCAAAATAGACACTTTTCAAGGAATGTGTTTCGTTTTTTTTTGGTTTTGTTTTTCGGAGGGACCCGTGAACAAATCTCCCCGAGGGACAGCATTTGTTTTCTCCCGTATGCGTATCAAAATGTCTTGTCATGATTTTACCTAGACATTTGCGTCATGAACTCACACAAGCCATGAGCGTGTAGCGTACGTAAGATCGGCAGGATAACAGTAGCCTCATGCGCAGGCCACCGCTCCGACCGACCGGTTGTTTGCGTTCCATTATTTATAATTATTAATAGTTAACCGGGTTTAATTGTTTACCGAACCGTTCAAACGTAACGGTCGTGTAAAATCATCAACAAACTGGCAGTAAAATAAAACATTGGGGTAAAATGAGGGACGACCCTGTGTACTGTGTGTGTGTGTGTGAGTGTGTGCGTGCGTGTGCATCCTTTTCCGTAAAGGGCGTTCGGGACGATTGCACAAAACCGAGGCGTGGAGCTGTTGAATGCAAACAGACGGTGTGTGGGCTCGTTTCTGTAGGTTCGCTACTGAAACCTTCACCACTTTGGGTTCGGTTACTGTGTGCGTGTGAGGGGCAGACGGGATTTACATCGGGGCGGAAGAAGCATTATGCTTTTAACATTAAATTAAATGCCTACCCAATAATCGAACGCTGCCTATAATCAGCCCCGATCGACGGGTAGTTGGATGGTTTATAGGGAAAAAAACACACACACGCACACTAAACTGAATTTAACGCTGTGCAATTACAGCACTGTTGTTTTATGCTCCCGTTTTATGCCTTCCGGTGTTCTGCACTCCAAACATGTTAATGTTCATCGTGGACCTGGGCCCGGCCTCGCGTCAACCGCGTGATCCTTCCTGTCAGCGGGATGACTTTTGGTACCCAATTTTGAAATGACCCATCCCGAAACTTAAAAACTACACGCATACAGCCGGAGGGAGACATTTTCGACATGGTGATGTTTTGATTTCCTTCACCCAAAAGTAAAACCATTTCGTCAGCCCCATAAACGCATCTCGTTGCAGGCGGTGCAGCATAACCGTTGTTTTTACTGCCCGCAACCCGCGATTCCAACCACCCTCGCGCTGGTAAACATTTGTAATTGAAACAATTGAACCACGACATGGTTGGCCGCGTGTGTTCGGTTTGCCGCTTGCCTCCACCGGACCAAACGAACCAAAAAAGAAAAAAAGTAAAACAATACCCCCGAAGCCCTCTAACAGCAGGCGCACACCAAACAACAAAACCGAACCACAGCAAACCAGTGAATCGAAGTAAAACGAAAGCATCGGAGCGCCTGATCGAGCACAACGCCAGCCGCTTTGACCAGGACGCACCAAGCATAACAGAATACAACCGTCAACAATAAACACAAAACGCACCCATTTTCCGAAATGCATTCGCTCGGCCAACGACACGTAAAATATGTGCCCGATAAATCGGTAGATTTATTGTTCGCTTCCGGGTTGTATATGTGTACCGGGTTTTTGTTTTTTGTTGCTGTTGTTGATGGTGTTTTGTTGTGTGCTCCTTGCAAACACACCCACATCCTTTCAGTGTGTTGCCTTTCATTGAAAGGGTTTCGGGATTTAATGTAACGTAGGTAGGTTTTTTTTATGACTCGTTTGCATGTCACCATGAGCTACCGTTTTTTTTTTGTTCTTGGCTTAGAGTACCGGTCAGTGTGGTGGTCGGTAATGTGTTGAATGGGACGGATTGTACCGATATAAACTAATCGTAGGTAAGTTGTCTAATACGAAAGTGAAATAAATGGAATTTTAAGGACACTCTGAGAGAACAACTAGTCCACATGGCTTAATTCGATAATAAGATTTCAGAACATCATCTGGAAACCAAATCAATTAATGTATTGATCGATGAAATTTGAAGCCAGGTGACTTTCTAGTACCAGAGGGGCGTCCCAGTGGTAAATACGATAGAGGCGCCGGTCTCCACACGGCAGGGCCGGGGTTCGAAACCCGTCCGGACCGCCTCCCCGTACGCAGAACTGACTACCCAGCTAAAGGTAAAACCAAGTCACAGAAAGCTAGATATCTACTGAGGATGTAGAGCCATAACATAAGAAGTAGAAGTACCAGAGATGAAAAATAAATTTGTAAATATGTACTAATTATTCTTGGTTCATCTGGAACAAACTTTATAATTGAAAATAATATCGTTAATATCTGTTGATACATGATGTACAGATAGGTGATCGCACCTATCTGTACATCATGGTGACCGAGGTCGTCCAAAACTACACCTATCTGGGGTCAAAAGTCAGCACCGACAACAACAAAGACGTCGGGCAAGGGTGCTGGCTGCCAACCGGTCATAATACAGCCTGAGGAAACTTCTCCACTCAAAATACCTGTCGCGACGGACGAAGCTGGGACTGTACAAAACCTTTATAGTCCCAGTACTAATATACGCCTCTGAGACATGGACTCTGTCTAAAACTGACGAAACCCTCTTAGCCGCGTTCGAGAGGAAGATGCTCAGAAGGATTTTTGACCCCGTACGTGTGGAAGGACAATGGAGGAGCCGCTACAATGACGAGCTCTACGAGCTGTACGGTGATCTCACTATCGTGCAGCGAATTAGGCTCGCCAGGCTCCGGTGGGCTGGTCATGTCATGAGAATGGCACCGGACGACCCAGCCCGTAAAGTCCTTTTAGGCCGTCCACATGGACAGAGGAGACGTGGTAGGCCCAAACTGAGATGGAGTGATGGCGGCCGCCAGAACGGCCGGGATTATTGATTGGCAGACGACGGCGCTAGACCGTGGGCGGTATCGAGGATTGTTGCAGCAGGCCAAGACCGCAAAGCGGTTGTAGCGCCTGATAAGTAAGTAAGTAAGTAATATCTAATAATATAATGTTATCTTTGAACTTTGAACCTTGAAATATCAGTTTTTGCTAACTTTTGCTAATGTTTGTGAGCTTGTTTGGAAGTCTATTTTATTCCCTTAAAATATCCGAGAGAGATGTTAGGTCTATAAAGCAAGAACGCTAACGCTGATGAATTTAATTCGAACATCAATAGTTAAGCTTGTCAAATAAAGTTGCCTCAAGCTTTCTAATTTGAATAACCAAATTGAAAACATTATTCCAAATGACTCTCAGTGCCAAAATAGCGTATTTTTTGTGCTCTATAAAATCCACTCCACCCTATTTTCTAACCCGGTGACATTAAACCACGTGTTGAAAAACCTTTTTTCCTACTAAAACTGTCGAACGAAACGAGCACTCCACAGTTCGACGTCAGTGATTTGTTTATTTTTCGTTCGCTTGACATCAACCAGCCGGTGGATGCGTTGCCCGCACACCTGTCAAAGCACTGCTCGAGTGGGGTACTGCTCATCGTTAAGTCGTCGAAAATCCTGCCATCATCGGGGCAGGAACAAAATGAACGAGGTGCGTTTGGTTTGGTACAAACTACCGACCGAAACCGAGCACCATTTTATTGATCAGCCATAGAATTCCCGGTTGCATTTACTGGTGACTTTGGCACCTCATTTTCGGTACTGCTACTGTTGTGACGGTTGTGCGGAAGGATACCGGTGACATTCGCACATGGGTACACGGCAATGGCTTTGGTTCTCGGTGTCTAATGCGTTATTTACGGTTCGCTGTGACTTTGTGGATGAATTTATTTGTGTTTGTCCGTCCAAACTGTTGGCCAGTGGGACACACTCGTTTCCACCAACTACTCGTCCTCCTCCCTTCTGGCCCCCCTAGCGCTTGTTTGTTTGTGTCTTTCAGTGTACCTTTCTCGAATGGGCCAACACGCAACCAAAATGTGCTTGCCAGAAACGGAAAATGTTGTATAGAAAATGTTGCCTTTTATAATCTCATCCCCCATCCCCCATCCTCTCCCTTCTCATCAAAAACCCTCCCTCTCACCTGCCATCCCTACTAACAGTACACATTCTAACGCACAAACGAGACGCCACACGAGTGCGTGCGTGAGCCCGTGCGTGTTTATTATTATTATTTCCACTATTTATGTTACTGGAAAAACATAGCCATTTATAAACGCGGTTTTCCAAGCCCGAGCGTGTGTGAGAACCGGCCCCAAACATGAAAAAACTCTTCGCCAGTGCTTTGGAATGTTTGGTGGATTGATTCTTCTAAATAAAAACCAGCGCGTCCCGACTCATATGTTCGGAAAACTGCTGGCGGGGTTGAGTTTTGTTCGTTTAAAATGAGAAGTCCACACAATCCGCCCCATCATATGCTTCGGAACATACCGGCGGAATCGGAAGTGTAGGCAATAGGAACGCCTACATGTAGGCTACAGACAGCTTCGCCTCCACCAGGTGGATGGAATCGAAATTGTGCGTGAAAATGTGATCTTAGTTTGATGCGATTCTCGTTATGCCTTCCTGTGCGTTTAAAACCACCCCAGTTCTCATGCGTGTGTGTGTGTGTGTGGGATTTTCCCCCCATCATCCTACCACAACCGCCCTCCCCAGGGGAAAATAATTAAATGATGAAGCCGATGATATGCGTGCTATTAGCTGTAGGTTGAATTTATTTTAATTAAATAAATGAGCGTTTTAATTTCAGCACGATCGCGACGTATTTGGCTTTCATTCGTTCGCTACTGTCGGCTGTCGTCTTCGTGTGGAGGGAATATTTGAGTAAAAAGATGTTATTTTCAAATAATTTTTTTTTTCCCCATTTCATAGCAACTCACACCGGGCGTAGTTTATTGTTCACTACATCATAATAATGGGATCATAAAAACAGGCCACACATTATAGCACGTCTCGTGTTTCGTGGTCGGGTTGCTTCGTGACGTACCACACGTGCTTCGCATAAAGTCTCGCGGGAAATTTGGGAAAGTGCGTTCTGGTTATAGAAACAATTATCGACCTGCGTGAAGTCTCGGGCAGGAGCCCTATTCCCAGGCCAAATCAGCATGAGTATTATTGATATGCATGCGAAAGATGAGGCATCGCCTGTATCTCCTTATTATGGCATATTTATTTCCTTTTGGCTCCTGCTTTTCCATCTAAATCATCGAATGCCGGCAAGTCATCTCTGTCTAGTGCGGGCACACGCACGGGCTGTACAAATGCTACACTATTTTTGGAATCATTTTTCCTTGAATTATGGGAATAAAAACATTCCCAACGTTCGAGGAAAAACAAAACCCCGTACACGCCACGAGGGCAGTGCAGAAAATAGCAACCGAACCCCACGGCACCAGATACTTATCGGGGTTGGTGTATGCCCGCAGTTGAGCCTGCAGCTGGTTCCACTTGCTGTTGCTCTCGATGCCGTGTGTGCGCACGTGTGTGTGTGTGTGTGTGTAGTGTGATTGTGCATGTAATGCACCAAGCGATAATTACCTCCATCTTTGGCGCACAATCGACTAAATTATTCATTATTACTGCATCATCTGCATCTTTCGCTCCTCGTGCCGGAATCCTTTTCCGTAGCAGTCGTATGCGAAATTTACAGTGGAAAAGCCCAATGGAACATAATTCTATTGCAATGACCTCCTGTGGTGTGGAAACACGAAAAGAAAATGCACCACATTCGTGCTGCATTTCTCATCCTATCTCACTCACTCTCTTGCTAGCTTTATTCTTCCTTCCCACAGCAAGTGGCAGTATTTATGGTTAGAGTTCTTGATCAGTAGAAACGGTGTTGGAGGGTGTGCAAAATGGTGAACCCGCGAATCATGGCCGATGGGGAAGCTAACACTGTTTTTAACGCGTGTGGCTCCCGAGGGAAGATGCTGCAGCGAAAGCGAAAGCGAGATAAAAGTTTTGTGGAATTTATGGATCGTGATTACTTTAATGAACGGGTGCATAAAACAGTGGGTGTTTGCGAGGGTTCATTGAGAACAATTAAAAATGGTCAACTCGAGACGATCGTGGTTTGTTCTAGTTCGGAATGGGATATTGAATGCGATTGATCGTGTGTCTTATGGTTGTTGGGTTGAGTTTGCGAACAAGAAAGATTAACAGATTTTTGTTCTTAAACTATGGTCTCAAAGTCTCTTATTTTAATACAGTATTTACATCATATTCGAACGATTTAAAGCTACAAGCTCCTGAAAGTATGCAACTCATGACTGTTTGAAGTGGTGTAAATGTTTTAAAATGCTCATAATGGTTTAAAACAAACCATACTTTCGTAGAGGCTTCATTTTTGGAAACAATATTTCACATAAACTCTGCATAACTTGACAGCAGTTGAAGAGAAAATAGTTTTCTCCATTAAAGAAACGCGTTTTCTGTCAAATAAATGGAAAAAAATGAGTGCTGGAAGACATTTCTCCTCGGCAGAAGACGCATTCAGTTCCAAAAGTAGTTCTTGCGATGCTCTTTGCCTGTGATCGTCAGCTAAATGATGTCACCCATAACTCGACATAACTTCCAACTACATCCAGTACGTCTGTATCACACGCACGCATAGACACTTCGGCTATCCAATTAGTTCGTTTGTGTGGCTTTAGCTTAAGCACACCTTACGTAAAGTAATCCACCAGAGCACCCTTTAAACATCCTTAACCCGGTCGCCTGGGTTAGCTTAAAGCACGTTCTGCCCGCACACTCAGCACAGCAGTAGCACGAGCAAACTGGGCTCCAACATTGGCACGGTCAGCCGGCAGCACTTTAAATATCATTCCAGCGTACCCTCGTACCCTCGTTTGATCAGTTCAGTAACGATTTCGGTTCCTTCCAAGAAAATCTCGACATCAACCCCCGGGTGGGTGTTATGTCAAATCGGTTTATTTTACCTCTAGCGACACTGGATCACCTCCGGTTCGGCGGTAAAACCACAGGCTGGGACTCTACCCTGTGCTATCCTTAGTTTCAGAGAGTAACTCCTTCTTCGATCGAGGCTACTACGGTTAGTGTTCTTCGGCACAGGCAACTCGTTCACTTGCTTTCACACACTCTTCTAGAGCACACACACACACGTACACTTTCCGTTAACTAGCTTTGTTCAGACGGACACAACACACACACACAAAGCACAGCATATACACTCACATAATCATCACACCAGCGGTAAAGTAAAACATCTTTTTCCACCAATAATCCAAAGAAAAGCGAAAGGCGGAAGATTGGTGGGTGATTTATACTTCTTCACAACTGCCTTTATGGACACCAATATCCTGCACACACATTCGGGTTAACATTGGCCGCTGTTGTGGTTTTTTTTATCCTTTTTTTCTACTATTTGTCACGCGATCGATAACGACTAGCAGCAGAGCAGTAGAATATCATTTACACCACAACTCACGCACGTGTATCCGTAGCTAACGACGAGAAATTTGGTGTACGATGATTTTTCTTTTTGTTTTGCAAACTAAATTTCAAATCAACCATAAATTGTTTCCAGCTGCACTTGAACACAAACGAAAATCACATGTTCTAAACCCAAGCAAGCAACAAAGTAAACAACAAAAAGGGTAGAAAATTAATTTCCCTCACTTGGGGAGCCGTATAGTGCGGCGTGCGAGTGAAAATTTGCCGCGAAAATCCCGTTCGTCGTCCTCACGCCTAAACGCCACGGAAAACAACACACACACGCCGAGATTGTGGAAAAACCGGTCGATCGCTCCACACGCACAGCTTCTTCGGGACTAAACGCTGTTTGCCGCGCTCCAGGACGCGTACATTGTTCGGCGTAAAGGTTTGCAAGTAGGCTACGGTTATGCTCTCGCGCTCTCGGTTTATTGTGCTCTCTCGCTTTCGCTACTTCGATCGCGTAGGTTCATCTCTCTTGCACACACAGAAGGCTCTCTGCGCATTGCAGTTGAAGGAAGCGTTTATGTTGCTGCATCCCGTTTTCTCTTCCGTGACGCTGGTGGATGCTTTCCCTATTGCCTTTCTGGATATGATTTTGTAGAAGCCGTGATGCTATTCAAAGGCAGGCATTTTCTCTTCAAACGTAGCATACATTCTCGCACTTTTAACTCTCTCTCTCTCGCTCGTTCGTTTGTTTTCTTTTGAATGGCATTTGCTCAATGTTTGTATTCTTGCCGTCTCGATCGAGCGTGGGCTCGGTTGGGAACGCTGCTAACCTTTCGCTCTTACACCCGGCATACGCTGTGGTAAGGAAAATGGTATTTTACTCCTTAAAAAAAAAACTATTTTCACGCATTTTACAAAAGTGGATTTTCCTCTAATAAACTTTCCAAAAGCGACTTATTTGTTTCGCATTTCGGTGTCCTTTTTCCCACGGCAGCTACGCATTTGTTTGTTGTTTGTCCCGTCCTTAATTGTCACCGAAATTTACACTCTCGGAACTTTGGCACGGCAAGTTTTGTGCCGCGATGCTAATTAGGGTTCGCATTATGCGTCCGGTCATCGAATCTAATTGTGGGATTAAAAGGATGAAGGTGGATTTGAGGTGGAACCGGTTGAGTATCAAAGTAATAATGATAAAATAATGCAGAAGTTGGTAAATTCGCGTGAAAAACGAGTCAGTTTTGGTTAATTATTTTGCGACGGGGCTTTATAATCGGCTAACTTTTGCGGCTAGAATGTCAAGAAATCGAAAATGGTGGAAGAATTTGTTCGCTGGTTAAGGATTAATGAGATAGAGATACATAATGTATAGTCTTGAGGTATCATATTTCTTGTGTAAAATTTATATCAGTCTAGCAATTTTTACCAACGCTTCCCGGACGCGCTCATTGAAATTCAACACACAGAAACCCGTTCTGTCAAGCGTCATTCACCGGTGAAACTTTCATGCAAACTTCTCAACCAGATGACACCAATCCGGTCCACCATCCGGGGATGCAAGGAAACGCTGCCGGGAATCCTTTTTTCACTTACCTCTACAGCTCTACAGCTCATCAGTTGCCTCTTTTTTTGCCCCTTTCGTTTAGTTTTCTTCTGCTTTTCACTGCTTCAGCTAAAAATCAACCCCTGTTCACCGTTCTCCACATGCTCCCTCAGCTGACCCTGCTAGCCTGCCGATGAGTATGAAAAGTTCGCGCCTTCCCGCACCAACTCTGTAAACAGACGACACAAGTTTACGTGCTTCGGGAACCGGGTGGGTGTCATTGTCGGATTTCGATTTCTCACACTGCGATCCACCGGGCTGCTGGGAAACATTGGTGGGGGAGGGGGTTGTGACTTTTGTGCGAAACGAACGCTAAAGCAAACAACACCGATGACACTGATCCACTTCCGGGTCGGAAGTCATTTGATGCGAGACCGTTCTCGTATTCGATCGGTAGGTTCAGCTGGATACGCTCACCCAACTAATTTAGCTGTTCACGTTCGCACCAGCCATCGGTCGGGCGGTTTTGGTGGGGGTAGGTTGAGCTGTGAGGGAGCGTCGAATCAAAGGTAGACACAAACAACTTATCATGGATAATGTCATCCCAATAGACGGGTAGCTTATGTTGGGAGTTGAGAGGTTTTTTTTCTCCTCCCCGTGTTTTCCCGCGCGTTGGTAATGTGTTTGTAAAGATTTGTCGAAGTAAAATCAAATAAATTCAACCGTCACGAGCGCAGCAAAATGTCAGGAACTTTCCCGATTAAGCTGACCCCTCCGGTCGGTCGTATGAATTTTTGTGCCATAACTTTGCGCCGATGGAAATCGTGCGAGATAGAGAGCAAAGTTGAGCATCGTCATCATTGGACAAACAGGCGAAAAAGTTGGATAGTTTATGGAGCTTATGTGCAGGGGTTTTATGCAAGATTTTATCTTCTGAATGAAGTACAAGTAAAAAGGGATTTTGTGGGTTTTTAAGTAAATAACTTGAAGCATCGTTTGATTAACTATAAAGTCAGTAGCTTAAAAAATAAAATTTTATGAGGTAAAAAGAAGTTAGATTCTAAAAATTTCGAGAGGAATAAAAATGAAACTAAGTAGTAGTAGTAGTAGTAGTAGTAGTAACATATATTTCGGTGTAATTTTGTAAGTTACAATAGTTGGTGATAACCGTTTAACAGTGGGTTCAATTTACAACTTTTCCTCACTAAATTTTATTTTTGTTTGGCAGTACCAGTGAAAATTCAAAATTTGATTGCTGTGCAAATTTAAATAAAGGAGCAGGGAAAAAAGTTTTCAGAAAAACCTACCTCATAATACGAAAGAAAAAAAAAAAAGTTAAATTTTTATCCTATCCTAATTACTAACTAATTACAGACTAATTCTTACATCTAAATTGTAGTTCATTTATAATTTTAAGTAGTTCACGCTTACGCTCTCAATAACTTTTAGGTAGTTTGGAAATCTGAAAACGCACGAACAACTGGCCAGAGAAACATCTTAAAGAGGGTCGCATTTGGAAGATCAAAAGAAGAACAGGAAAAAAATGTGAATAAAAATCTTTATCACCCAAACATGCCTTCACGCGCCTGGAAGTCGTTTAACTTACTTTTAACAATCGCTCGCCGTTGTTACACATAATAGGGGGTACCGTTTGGTGTCATAATTTCATGCTCAAAACGCTTAGTACATGATTCACGCGGCTTGGCTTGCGTGAATTGGTCGTGTACATATGTGTGTGTGTCACCGTTCATGGTCGACGAGCTTCCTTCTAATCTTCAAATGAAGCGTAAAATTAGTCGTCCGAGCTAATTACTGTGGCCCGGGGTTTTCCGCATCGAGTGAAAACGCTGCTCTAACGGTCGAGAAAACATGAGCAAATGACCATTTAGTGGAGAGACGATTCTGCGGGTTTGCTCGGGATAGTTTTGGTCCGACTCGACAGCCTAACCCAGTTTGGGCGGCAGGCGATTAATTGAAAGCAGCACTGATTGGAGGTTTCCGATGGTTGCGTGAAGGAAGCTGCTACTGACCGTTGCGTAATGACCGGGCGGTGTGCCACATGCAGCGATGCGTACACACACTTTCCCGAGTAGAAAGTGTGCTGGTACTGGTGGGCCAATGTGTTGGCGCAAGACAAGTTCTGGTTAAATTATTAGGAAAGTTTGATGTTGGCGGAGTTATTAAGGCATTTTTCCGAATGCACGCGCTTGCTTATTTCTTCTACGGGTGCTTGTAAATTATTAGTTTGTTTAACACGTTTTCTTACGGCCATAACTGACATGCTCTTTTCATACTTTCACGCATCACAATAAAAATTTTCAAAAAGTTTAATTATATATAATAAATATAAAATAAAACATTAACATATGCCAATCCGTAGTACATAGTTAAAGATATAGCATCTACTTTAAAACAATATACAAACTCACACTAACCCTTATCGTACATTATGCAACACAGTTAGGGTTAATTTTGCCCTGCTGATCCCTTTGTTTGATGCCACTGTTCTGACGCTAACGCTCAATCTCGAAGGAATCGAATGCGTCATCCGTCAGTGTGCAGTGTGCATCCGACTGCAATTTCCCACCCACATCCCACACCCGAAGCGGCCACCAACTCCCGGTCCCCCGAACACGCACCAGATGGCGGTCACATTTCCACATTCCCCTTTCGTGCTCCGTTCGTGCTACGGGACATATGTAAATGATTTTCCGCGTTAATTGATAATGAATTATGAGTGCATTGTGTCAGTTCTTTTATGATCCTGCGGGTGCACTGCGCTTCGTTGCTTTTTGTGTGCGTGTGTGCGTGTGTGTGCTGAAGGGGTGGGAGGTTTGGTACATTGAATTGGGTAGATGACAATAATGATGAGTACGTGTGAGTGTGTGTGTGAGCGTGCTTGCGTTGGTTGGTTTATTATTTCGAGATGTGCTGTGGGACGCGTGTCCGCAACCATGTGTGTCGGCGGGTAGATATCATGTAACAGCATAATTTCTGCTGCTGCGGAACATTGCTTCCAATCTCTCCTCACGGGAAAAATCGCTTCCCGATTTCGATGTTGCTAGTTGCGCATTCAAACACATCGCGCCCCGCAAGATACACGATGATACAGAAGTTATCACATAATGTTGCGCCTGGATACCGGGTGTTGGATCTGTCGGTGGAAGCTTTCCCCTCTCAACCGGATGTCACTCAAGCCTTTTGCCGTGAGCTTCCTACCTTCCCGTTTCGGTTGTCTCGGCTGTGCTCAGTCCCCGACCGGAGGGACCGCTGTCTGATTGATTTGTGGCCTCTCGTTCTCTCTCGCTGCAGCGGCTACGTACTAGCGCCCGGGTACGTGCAACGCGACCGATCTCGAGAACAATGCGGCATCATTAATCCAGCTGTCAATGTTAATTTGATAGCCATTTTAGATCCCGGCAAAGCGCAAGCAATCAACTTGTGACGCGCCAGGCGGGATTTAATTAAACTGGTCCGTTCGCTTCTTCCCGCGACCCTAGCCCACCACTCTTTTGGTAACAGTTTAGAAACATCTTCCAAGCGCTTGAGGGGACACACCACGTCACAAAGTCATCCAAGAATCAAGCTCTTTTTTTTTGTGGCGGCCGAGAAAAATCAATAAATAAAAATCAGGATTTGTCATAAAAATATGTTCTCTTAGGGGAGTTGATGAAGGCACCCGACAGAGAGAGAGAGAGAGCGAGAGATAGAAAAAAAACCTACAACCCGACCCGGAAAGATGTACCCGGGAGATTTGTGTTGGTTTTGGCTGTTGTTGTTTGTCGCCGACCCTCGACAAACCTTTGACTCTTCGCCTTCACAGCCCGTGTCGTCTGCTTCGGAAGCTGTATCGCAGTGACACAAATCATTAGCTTCCATAACTAGTGGAGCTATTTGTCAGGTTCCCTGGAGGTCACCTGGCTGAACCATATTTTGACACTTCAATCTACCCGGAGCGTGGTATAGGTGTGTATTTTGCATTCCAACATTCCCCCTGTACGGAACGGTAGGCTAGGTGTATTATTTGCTATGTCCCATGTTTACCTCCCGGTCGATGGCCCTTGAGGGTTCCGCTTCGATGCGGTGGTGAGTAGGGTGTTACACACACACCTGAGTTCCAGCCCCTGTGATCGGGGCAGGTGTATCGGATGCCTACTTGCCACTCCACAAGGTGGGAAAAAAGGCCGACCCATTCGTTTAAGGATCGCCTTAAAGATTTATTGCTGCAGGCATACGAAATGGAACGGCGCGCTTCCCAAATGGCGAAAGATGAGCCGTCCCAAAAGCTGTGTGTGTTGAACTTTTGCATATTGGAACACCGTAACTCAGGTACCGGCACCCGGAAAAACCCGGAATCGGTGAAAAATTTCGTCTCAAAAGGAAGACGACACCAACCGTTTGTGGGTCTCCGGGTAGGCAGGACCATCATCTGCACGGGACGGTCATACGTCAAGGATTGTACGGCAACATCCTGACAAAATCCATCAACCAGAACAAAAGGGCTGCGTAAAAGGTTCACCGATCGGGTGGCAGGTAGAACAACACCTTACGCACACGCATCGAACAAAAAAAGAAATCCAAGAGAAAGGATCGACACTGACACAGACCCAACGGAAGGATGTCATCTTTGCCTAGCGGAGCGTGAAAAGTGTTCTACCGTGGGCTTCGGCTGTGTTGTCTTCGTTTGTCTCCACAATCAAACACTCTGTTTAAAACAAACGAATTTATCCACAACGCACACACACAAAGAGAGGCATTGTACTGTTCGTGGAAGGTATATCTCAGTCTCAGGCTTCGAAGTTGCTGTAGAGCTCGTAAAATAATGCTGGTAAATCAAACAACCTTGGACCTACAGGATCTACCGGTGCAGTAGGTTTGTTTTTTGCCTGTCGGCTTCGACACCGGCCACCTCGGGTGTTAGATGAGATCGTTTCGGAAGAAAACCAACACCCAGCTTCAGGGCTGCCGGTGCCTGTGAGCAGGAAGCCGGTGTGGATCGTTTATGGTGTGGTCTATAAACAATTTTAAATCACACCAACCGGTGTAACGTAAACGTCAAATGCAACGTACCGATTGATGGGTGTACTAAACGTGATGCTTTCCTGCAGTGTGCTGCAGTGGTGGTGTGACCACCGTCGACATAATGCCCAGTAAACCCAAGAAGCCTTATGTACACTGGCAGGACGGTTAATAAGATTGTTTAATCGTTTGTGCGTCTGCCAGCGGCCATGGTGTAACTGTGAGGATGGATTAGTCGTAAAAATGGACGCTTGTTGATTAATGGTAGAGTTTATGAACTTAAGACGAAAGAAAACGTTAAAGTGCATCGCACTCCAGCACCATCAACACTCCAACTCGAGCGTCGTTGATTTTACAGTTCTTTTTTGTGTATTCGTAGTAACGTCGATTTCATCATCGGCGATGGAATCGAGAATGCCAAACGGATTTGTATCCACTTTTTTTACAGATTTTGACGGCTGGCTGACCACGGATTTATGAAACGAGCTAAGAGGCATAGAAGCAAGCCTCTTATTTGTAGGTCCTTTAGCCCGGCCCATGATGGTCCAAAACTAAAGATTTTTTTTCCACTCTAATTACTATCTGTATGTGTTTGTTGTGTCACTATAACTGTCTGATATACGTCCGCTCTCAACGGAGGTGAACGTGACACTGAAAAATGAAACTAAGAATTCGTCAATTTCTCTATCAATTCAATGCTTTGCTACAAGAAACTCGGTTCTAGCTTCTTCTGCTTATGACGCATGTCAAAAACAATACATCAACCGGTGTCGGTGAAAACCCCTTTCCAAAGCATCCACCGGATAAAGGTGCCGAACGAAGAAAAACGTGCAAAAATATTAGTAAAATGTTCTCGCACTTGACTGACTTCTTGTACCGTGTGAGCGAAAGTTCGTCGTTCGGTGAGGTTGAATCAGATTGCTGCTAAATGCATATTGCTCGTCTCGGTGCGTTTGTGTGTTTGGTACGTGTGCAAATAATGCCAGAAGTGGCTGATAGAAACAAAAAAAACACACACAACACAAAAACACAAACAATAAAGCGTAAGACGAAAGAAAACGTTAAAGTGCATCGCACTCCAGCACCATCAACACTCCAACTCGAGCGTTGGATGCGTTTTTGTGTTAGTTTTTCCGCTTTGGTTGCTCATCCCGGCATCGCCCGACCGGTTCGAAGTTGGAAGTAACACAAATATTTATGATGTTATTAGCCAGCATTAGACGCCATCCGTCTGCTGTTGGGTGGTTGGGGTCAGAGGTGGACTGTTTGAAGTACGGATAATGAAATGTTCTTGGTGTTGATTTATTCAAGGTTTCATACATTGGCTCGGCGCTTTTTTTTTCTCCCTTCGACCTTTTCCAGCGCAACGGTACAATTTTCCACCCAAGTGATAATGTGTTTTTGTGTACGAGTTTTTCCACCAGTTTCGCTTCAGTGAGATGCAGTTTTCTTTTGCATCACAACTCATAAAACGGGCCGCGAAAGGGATGAAGGTAAGTGTTTACAATCGACTAGCAGGAGCTGGCAACTCATCGTTCCGGTAGCAACCTTCTCAATCACTGCTACATGAATTTACATCTCCCGCTGGCTTTTCCCAGGCAATGGACGGGCGTCGTTTTTTTTGTCTGTGCAGAATTTTGCAACATGAATAGAAGCTTTTGTAAGGGACACTTTGCTTGTTTGGCAGGGATATGGCTTTCCTTTTTTTTTGTGCTCGTGACAACGCAGCGAATGTCGGATAAGACGAATGAAGCCGATCTATAACGGAAGATCGTAAAGCATAAAGATTGTATAGCACACAAAAAAAACAACACAAAAATTGGACAATAAAGACAACAAAAAAACCGAGAATAAAAAGAAACCATAACGGCTAAAGGAAACTGACCGAAACATTCCCATAATGCTGAGAATAAAGCTCCAAGAAAATGGTAAAATAATACCAAATCACACACACACACACACTGAGAGGAAAGAAAATAGGATCGTAAAGTTGACCGGAATGGTGATACGATACGGATCCGATCCGTTGTCCCTGCAACCGATGGGTTTTTCGGGGTCATCCATGACGGGCCGGCAAATCGACAGCAAAAAGTAACGTGCAAGGATCAACGAAACAAGAGTGTGACCCATCGGTCCGGTCGACGGTGGTCTAAGGAATATTCTTTTCCTGTCACTTTCAATCCTCGGCTCGGCATTTACCGTGTAACGGAAGGTTACCGATGCAAGTGAGGAATAAAATGGCGGAAATGGGCAGAAGATCGATTCTCACCTTTCCTGGGAGCGGATAAAAAAAAAGGATGACTCGCTTCCAGGTGGTTCAAGAATAGTATGGGCTCTGCTTCGAAGATGATTCATCGCCTGCAACGTACCGGCCCTGTGTTGTAAGGGTTGTACAGAAATTTATATTACTTTTTTCTAAACACTTTCTTTAAAATATACCATGCTTTGTTCTGCCGCTTCCCCAAAGGCACATTTTAATCGACTGTTAAATTATTCAACTGCCATTTCTTCGACCAGCCCGGTAACCGTTTTTGGAAGACAAATAATAAATATTTGAACCCACCTTTCCGGATGCTTTCGTTGCAAATTTTCGATTCCCCATTCAACACGGCCCAACCCAATCATAATGTTTGTCGACTTGGGCACCTCCCCCACCGCCGAAGAAACAGGTAAGTATGGTTAAAATATTTCCCAAGCCGTGCAGGAATTTGTTTAATGCATGAAAATGCTGACAGTGTGTTCGTGCGGCGAAAGAAACCAATGTCACCCAACGGTTGGGCACGTGCAAAAGGATCCTCTTTCACCGAAGCGTTATGGAAAAATATGAAAGACCAGCCGCCCAGTGCCTGAGATTTTGGGACGAGCCCATCCCTTTCAATAATCATTGATAGCTTCTTTGATTTGCGTGAACACCCAACACCCCCCGGGGTTAGCGAAGGTCTTTTGTGACCTTTCATCCGGATCGGGCCGGGATAGGCGCTGGGCATAATTTTTGCATTTCGAAAATGGAAGGAATAAAAATACACACGCAGCAGTAAGACTACACCGAAAGTGCCAAAAAGGACACCACCGTGCAAAAGGGGTGGCGCGATTGCGAAAAGTGTTTTTAAAAACGATGATTCACAAACAAGAATCACAGAACGATTCTTTGCCCGGATTGTATCGTGTTTTGGTAGCTTGTTGTTTGTAGGGAGAACGGTCAGAGACGTCGTTCGGTGGAGGGTTTGCATTATTTAGCATGTTTACAATTCAATGTTTAAGTAACTGGCTAAGCTCTTTTGGGGACACTGAGGAGTTGGGTCGGCACTAGGGGTGGGAGTGGCACTAAAAAATGGAATTTATTTTGAAAGTTATTTTGGCAAGTAGTGCTTGACAACTGCTTTGAAGTGTGTGATTTTGGTGCGAGAATTCAAGATATTAGAAACGTTAGTTGAGGTGTAAGGCAAGTTGAATGTTGGAATGTATCTACTTACAATAATCTCTAGTTATCTAGATATTTATACTTTGATTCCAAAAAATGTACAACAGTAGAATGCTGTAGGGTCATTCGGTATCGCTCTGCTGAAGTCGTTTAAATCAAAATACGGTGATATATTGATGATCAAAGTATGAGGACCAATTTTTTCTCACTACTATGCATTTAAGTAAGATTTAAGTGTTTTTAGATTTGGCAATCATACCTCAGTATCAAGAACTACATCATGGACAACTCAAGTTTTTAGTTGAAGACTTCATGTGCTTGTTTAACGAGTGTAGCACAAAGAACAAAATATATTGTCCTACGTCAGAGATAACTCTCTGAAATACTTAGTCGCCAAGGAATATAAGCAAATATTTTGGAAAATACTAGTGGACATATCTCCAAACATTTGTCCTACAGTCTTCTTTAATAACTTAGTAAATTCAAACTTGTTTTGATTACTTATAGACCTGTATGTTTCTTTGCTATAACCTACTTATATTGCTTTTCTTCTTTGGGTCTAAAATGAGAGCTCGAGAGTCCTTGGCCTGCAATTTACTGGCTTTCCTTGAATTTTTTTTTACCCGTAGCTCTGTGTACAGCAAGTCAGTCTGGACGAGATTCGATACTTCATCTCACTAAAACACTTTATGGTTGTCCGGTGTCATTTCCAAGTCATTTATTGCTCGTGTCTTTTCCGATCCTTTGTGTCTGAAAGCGCTATACTGTTCACTGGTCAGGTCTTTGCTGGAGTATTGCTCAGTAGTAGTAGTCTCCTACGGCTCGGGTCCATATGGATCGTATCGAGCGGGTGCAGAGATCTTTCACCAGGTTTGCGGTTGGCAAAATACTTGGTAGATCCTCTAGCGCCCTGCCCGATTATGAGTCTAGGTGTCAGCTGCTGGGGCTTGATTCTCTTGAGGTCCGTCGTTTACACTCCCAAACCCTATTTGTCGATTCCCTCTTGCTCGATTGCATTGATGCTCCTTCTCTGCTCTGCTTCATCCCATTCTACGTTCCCAACCGTTCCCTTCGTATCCGTCCGCCTCTAATGATTCCTAGACGCCGTACTTCGGTTGGTCGAAACGACCCGTTTTTGCGTGCACTTCGTTTGTTTAATTCCTCGTCTCATGTTTTTGATTTCCACCACTCATTACCATCGTTCCACTCCATGTTAAGATCCTCTCTCTATCCCCCTACTCCTCCCCCTTCTCTCTAAATTAAGCATTAATTATTTTTAAGTAGACTGTAAGTTCGTTTGTGTAGCCAACAGGCAGACAATACGTAAATAAATAAAATTAAAATAAATGACCAGCCTACTGGAGTTGGGCAAGTCTAGTTCGCTGCACGATGGGTACAGCCTGTAGAGTTCATGATTGCAGCGAGTCCTCCATTGTCATTTTAAACATACGAGGAAAAAAAATCCTTCTGAACATCTCGAACGCGCCTTAGAGGGTTTCGTCTGTTTTGGTATTAGTCCATGTCACAAAGCACAAACGAGTTCTACACAGGTTTTATACAGTCCGACAGCTTCGTCCGTTAGTACATCTGTGAAAATTCCTTTCTTATCAAAACACAAAAAATCAGTATCGCGAGAAAGGCGGCACAAACACTTAACATACAGTGGCATAAACCCAACGAAACAGCCATGAGTTTATGGTTAATGAAGCGATCCTTGGAGAAGCCTTCCCGCAAAGGAAACTTTACATCGATCATTTCGCAACACACTGAAACCCTTTTCAAGCGATCGTAAACATTTGATTGGTTGGATTTGTTTTCCTTTTTCATAATATCATTCAAAAACAAACGTTCCTTAGGTATCTCGGAGTGAGAAAATCGTATCAATAGAAGACAAGTAGCCGACTTTGAGAAACGAATCCCACTTTGAGCTAAATTCTACTACAAGTCCATGACAAAGTGTACACATTTGTTAGTGTGTATCTATTCCCGCAAATAGGGCATAGTGACAACGGTTGGCCAATAGTGAGCACCAAGAACGACATAAACCCGCCATGCCCAAATCTAAGCAAATCCTGGCACCCATCCTGTCGACAAACGCATGTTGCGTTAGGATTGTCATTCTTCATGTTAACAACTGAACAGAGAGAAGAAAAAGCCCTGCGTCATCTTCTACCGTAATGAAGGGATCCTGGCAAAGAACGGAACAAGTTGGAGTTTGTTTTTTTCTCTCTTGTGTACGTCTGTTTGTAGCCACTCGCAGAACAAACCAAAGTTTTTCCCGTACTCGTTTCATGTGTTTTTTCTTTCCGTCTTGTTTTAACGTTCTCTTATCACACTTTTGTATGTAGGAGTTTTCAACAAATACGTTACTCCGGCACACAACCACGGTACCGCAGTGTGTTGAAATGCGAGATTTGCTCACCGTGTCCTGAACGTTGGTAGAAGCCGCACAGCTAAAGGTGGGTGTCCAGCTAGTTAATATTCCTCGAAGACTGCATCCGGTGTCAAAGAAAAAAAAAAGGAAGGAATACCCAACGCCACCACAAAGCTTGCAAACGCAACGCCCGAGAATGGATCGTCTTGCGGCGTGAAAATATATGGTGTGAAAATCTAACCTCCAGATGGATGGGATTTCTGGTTAGCGGGCGAAAAGTTCGTGGCACGGGCACAAGCAAACCAGTGAAAATCAGAAGAAACCCCTACACCGGGAGCTTACGCTCACGCTCAACTCTTTTCCCCTTCGTGGCGAAGGCGTTCCGCAGTTCCGCGTGTGGTTTTATTTATTGAGACACTTTATTACCTTTTCCACCCGAGCGGGCGAGATTTGCTCGCGGACGGCTTTACTAAAACGGATGGGTGTGAAAACTGTTGTCCACTCTGCACAGGATCGTATGCGGACCGTTAGCGGATAAATGCAATTTCCCAACAAGCCGAACCTGTTTTTTTCCACCGGGATTCGCAAAGCTGGCGGCATTTGTTTGCCCTTAAGTAATCGAAATGAATCTGTAATGATGGAACCGTTGACTTAGCGCCACGCTCCGTCCAATGCTACGGCTAAAAAGAGGCGGGATACGGATGCTTCAAAGCGGAAGCTTTGTTGGACATGCCCTGCAGCATCGATCTGGGCAGGATGCAGGTATGCAGCAAGAAAGCAACGAGCGCAAGATGGAAGCGGATGCATTTTATTTTTCCTTTCCCAGGATAAGCTCCGCACAAGGTCGGGGGTGGGGGAGAGAGGGACAATTCCACTAAACAGGGGGGTGAGGGTGGAATCTCATTTGGTGAATGCATTTTATTTTCGCTCTCAATTCAATTTCAACTATTCATTGCTTTTTATGGTACGCTCGGAGCTTAATGGGGTCTTGCCGGTCTAGCGTGTAAAAACTCTGGCAGCCCGGTAGTGTCAACGGCGGTATCGTCAGTTCCGTCTTGGGTGTATGCATAACAGGGTGCAAGCTGTTGATTGAGCGCCGTCACGCGCTTTCGCAAAACCCCACACCAAAAAGGCCGCATCGAAATCGAAACGCTACATAAAAAGCGGGGTTTCGGTTGGATACCGAATGTAATTTATTTCACATCAAATAAGCTGTAATTGAACGACATCTGCAAAGTGCATTTTAAATGCATTGGAAATAAAAGAGCTATCGATGCGTCCGCTGTTAAGCAGCTTTAAAGTCGCGCCAGAATCCGAAACCCCCTGTTTTGGAACACAGGTTGCATGCATAATGCACATCGCTCATCAACATATGCATACTTTGCAGGGCTCGGTACGATGAAGCAATTGCAATGGATGTTAAAGTTTGTTTCACATCCCCTGCTCGGCTCCGGTAGTGGCGCCCGTAGGGATGGAAAAAGTTTCGAAATCTATTCAATCGGTACGCCCAGGCCTAGACATTTGGGATGTGCAATTTTCGTGCAAGGCAAACTTGTACGCCGTGTACCAGCGAGCATGTCTTGCGAGATGCTGTACCTTGTTTGCTGAGTGGATGTACTTTCTCCCTTTCTTTTCACTCACTCAACATTCTTGCTCCATATTCAATCAATTGCAAATAGAGCTTGCTATGTGTGTGTGCTTTTTTGTCTGCCTTCCTTCAACTTTCTCGGTGAGCTGATGCGCTCGGTACAAGATTTCCTGATGCGGATTCAAAAGAAGGAACACGTATCTGCACCATCCCACCTTCCGACGGTGAAAATGGTCGGCCAGTACTGGGGGCAAAACCAAATAAAACACAGCTTCGTCGCTGTCCCACCGGTCCGGCACTCAATTATTTAACGTTGTGTAGGTTCGCTTATTAGAATTTTAATTAATTTCTAACGAAGGTACGGAGCAATATTTTCATTACTTTCTTACCGTTTCAGCAATGCCCGTTCAGCAGCCGATAGTAGTTTTTTTTTCCTGTGGGACTTTTTTGTTTGGTAGCTGTGTGTGTTACATCTTTTCTTACCACCCCGTGGATGGGGGTGACTTCCTTCTGGGATCGCGATTGCATTGCTTTCATCCGCATGCCGTTCGCTTCCGGGAGCGCCAAAGTCCGGAAACGGAAAATTAGTGTTCCCGCTGGTGAGAGAGCACTCGCACAGCGAAAGAAATCGTCTTTTATTCTTCGCCACTGTAGCTTTCCGTTTCTGGTGCTGTGCTGAGGCCGGTTGCTACTACCTTCTTAAGATCCTTTTCCCGTTTGGCGAAAGTGCTCTTTGAAGAAGCGAACCAAAAGAAAGGAGATTTCCTGTACGAGTTCGACGCGGGACCTTCTCGGTGGTTGAGCAGCGTAAGTGCACGATCGGATTGGGCCATACGTTCATCCCGCAGTGGTGTACGGTGAGCAGAACTTTTCTTTCCACATTCAAACACACAAACACATGCAATGGAGGGAGGAATACAGCAGCAAATAGGAGAAAAAAAGTAAAAAACAAAACACACACACACCCATTCTGCCGAAGGAACCGACTGATGTTGCACGATGTTCGTTAAGACACTTGCTGACTTTCTTCCAACCATTATCCGATGCTTTTATTGCCGGGGATCCTTTTGAGGCGAAATATATGCTCGTTAGTGGGCTACCGTACTACCGTGTTTTGCGAGCATGGATAGTACCCATCATCAAAGAAGTCGAGCAAATGCATTGGTTATGGGAGTATCGTTTTATTACAACGTTGCTTTCGTTCCGGGCTGATCTTCAGCTTCAGTTTGGACCGCATTCGATCGATCAGTTCTTGAGGGACCAGAAATTGCTAGTCTTTCAGCATGAAATAAACTGAGATTGATACATTTTTTAAATGAAATATTAAACTTAATAGCTTAGAATTATTGTATTAATGTTAGAAACACTAAAACTCCAAAATCAATTCTTAGTATTTCGCATAAAATAAGCATCCAGTTTACTACTAATTCTAAAATAGAGTGGAAATTTGATAGATTTCTATTGGGACCTCTGACACAAAATCGCTACCCAACATTCCACGAGATCCGGAAAAGCTTTAACCTTGTGCTGCTCGATAATCGATATCGGTTTTTTTTTAAATCCATTTATAGTCCCTTATCAGAGTTTTGTGCTGATTTGGGGTTATGTTATAGGAAATCGATTCGATGCAGTAATGCCACGTCCACCTCCTGTGCTAAAGTGTGTGAGGGAAAGTACTCTTAAAACAGGGGCAAAAAACACACACCAAAACACTCACACTCGCACACGAGCCACGTTTTAAAAGTGGGCCACAAAAAGCAAATGAAATGTACGTGCACACGAGCTGCTTCATAAAATGAATAAAATTTTATTGATGATAATTTGCACCCAACTTCCCGGACTGCCGGAGCATTGCATTGCGCATACCTTGACCACCTCGGTATGGTGGGATTGAATTTCGTGCTAAATTTGCAATGTGCTGCTACGGGTTCCGGGCAGAATGTGCCAGGTTTTGGGTCGGTATGCTGTGCCGGTCGGTAGTTTAAAGTGAATTGAATTATTTTGGAATTAACAACCCGATGATGGTTCGGCAGATTGGGGGCTTATTGGGAATGTTGATCCAAGCCGGATGAGCATTGGGGCCGGGTTCGTGATTAGGGCGATCGGATGTGCAAATGCTTTCGGGATGGTTCACCGAGCAAATCGATGAAATGGCTTTAAAAAGCTTCGGGTTGTTGAGTGAAAATGGAAATGCTGGCCTGGCATGAGGTTGATGGGCTGTAATTGATCCATGATTTAGTTGCGTTCTAGCAAACATTAAATGAAGGGAGTCTGATCCATACCCTTTAATCGGTCGAAAAAAAAAATCGTTATTTAGATACGTTTTAAACATACTTCTTTAGTTAAATAAATAAATCAACTTAGGGGAAAGGACTGTTTATTTGATATTCTCACACATTTCAAGATTAAATTTTAGTTCCAAATAATTTAAAAACAAAATTAAAATTGCCTTTTGCCTCAAATTTAAGGAGTGATTAAGTATTTTTTTCGGTTCAATTGCTGTGACAGAGAGTTTAAAATTGTCAGATTTGGGAGCTAAAGTCTCCTTTGCAATCGCTATGTCACGCAAAGGAATAGCCTAAGCTTTAGTTCGCGCTTCCTCACCGACCCAAATGACAGAGCGAACATACCGTCCAGCTACCCGTGTTTAAAGATTGTTATAACACAACTGGCAAACCTGCCACAAGACAGTAGAAACGTAACATCTACACGGGCCATCATCACAGCTGCTCAAGAAGCTCTTCTTGAGCCCAAGTGTGTGGTGGAATCCCCTCAGACACCGTGGAAGAGAACATGGGAAAACATCGCACACAAAAACCCTCTCATCGCAACAAAGGTCCTGTCTATACATGTTAGTTAATAGCAAACCGGGCAAAGGGAGTGTAATCGGCTTATTCCGGTTGATTTTGCCCTTGTAAGTAACAGTACTTGCCCAGTTTGTGTGTGTGTGTGATGCGGTCTTTTTTTCTTCCCAAGCACTATTCTCGCAGCCGGGAAACGGAAGGCGCTCATGTTGGCGAAAATTCGTGCTGCTTCCTGCGTGCTCGAGAACGTCGGACGGATGTGTCGATGTGCTTTCTTGACGCTTTTCTTTCGTTCGTGTACTTCACTTCCTGCTGGACGTCTGCTGTTGATGGAGCACCATGGTACCGTTTACTTGGCGATAGTCAGCAGCCGAGGCACCTTGCAATTCTTGGTGGAAGTTTCTGTCGGACACGTCCTAGGATCAAGACTGCCAAAGTGCACCTCGCGGGAAATCAATCTTTGCTTAAAGTTGTACCGCCGAGGCACACGGTTGCGCGCCGACGGTGACGATCGGTTGCGATCAACGGTTTTTAGCGTCTTAGAGAAGAATTACTACGTTTTCCTTTTGGTTTGTAGTCGTTCTTTTATTGGTGTATTGCTGGTACCCCATTGTAACAAACTTCCTGGCAGACGAAGGCAAGCGAAAGTACGATGCAATACATTTTTTCTCTCTCGTTCATTCTTCGCGCCAGCACGAGAATCCTCCGAGGAATGTTGGGTAGCGAATAGTTTAAACTTTTCGCGTCACGTCACGTGCCAGCATTTGGGTGGTGGATTATTTTCATTGCATGCACGCTCCGGTAGCGAAGAGATACGGGCGAAACTTTACAAGTCTGCTGCTGATGGAGACGCCCGGACGGTGATAATGCTCGACGCAGCGCACGGATGATCACTTAGTTCACAAACGTTTTCTGTCGGCTAATAAATTGATCTTGATGCATCCTGAAAGTTGTGCTTTGGCTGGTGTTTTAAAAGCGATGGAATTGTACCTTCAGTTCTACCGAAACAATGGCTTCAAACCTCCAGACTCCCTGTCCAATCGATTGAAAGCGTTTTATCAAACATATTCCGACAGCAAATATTCATCAGGGCAGCCCATGTGAAGTCATGCGTTAAGAAACAATCTCATTGATGGTCAATTCTTTTGTTCAACTACCAAAGCTCGAACGTACATTCCGGGATGCATCAATGTCTCACTCACCGTGAGTAAGAGAGCGTCTTTTGTTCTTGTCCATCGGGCAGAAGTAAGCACGAACCTCACCACCTCATGATTTCGTAACATCGTTACGAAGCGTTCAATCTTCCGGACGTTTCTGTACCGAAATTGTCACAATACGAAAACAATCAGATATTTACCGTCCCGCAAGGGCAGGGACCAGCGAACAAGCGGAATCTCGAATCCAATTTTTCTTCGGATCCGATAACGAAGGCGCCCACAACTCGAAAATCGTTATTTAGATACGTTTTAAACATACTTCTTTAGTTAAATAAATAAATCAACTTAGGGGAAAGGACTGTTTATTTGATATTCTCACACATTTCAAGATTAAATTTTAGTTCCAAATAATTTAAAAACAAAATTAAAATTGCCTTTTGCCTCAAATTTAAGGAGTGATTAAGTATTTTTTTCGGTTCAATTGCTGTGACAGAGAGTTTAAAATTGTCAGATTTGGGAGCTAAAGTCTCCTTTGCAATCGCTATGTCCCGCAAAGGAATAGCCTAAGCTTTAGTTCGCGCTTCCTCACCGACCCAAATGACAGAGCGAACATACCGTCCAGCTACCCGTGTTTAAAGATTGTTATAACACAACTGGCAAACCTGCCACAAGACAGTAGAAACGTAACATCTACACGGGCCATCATCACAGCTGCTCAAGAAGCTCTTCTTGAGCCCAAGTGTGTGGTGGAATCCCCTCAGACACCGTGGAAGAGAACATGGGAAAACATCGCACACAAAAACCCTCTCATCGCAACAAAGGTCCTGTCTATACATGTTAGTTAATAGCAAATTAGCCTGTGCATTTTATTTCCACAGAACAGGTCAAGCAACATCTGTCAAATGTTCGTTCTGCCCGGCAGATGAATCGTTGGAGCATAAACTATCGCAATGCCCCAGGGTGCAACCAGCATGGCAAACCTTCACGAACTTTCTACAGGACAAAATCTCCTCTTCCGCACCCAATTTTGAAGAACTGCGATTCCCTGTTCTGCGAGGAAGAGATGCAGCAACGCGCGGTCGAATATTGAAAATGTTCGCTAAATACATCATCCATATCGTTGATAACAACGATGCTGTGATTGATATAAACGTCCTTCATTGTTATTTGTTATAAACTATGGTCCAAAATGTACATGTATACGTCCTAAGCATTAAATAAACCTAAGTTACTTGTTGTCATAGACCCCAACATACAAAGATCAAATAGATTTTTCTGTCAGAGTTTACATGTCGATTCATTATCCCCGAAATGTACTGTTCAATATCGGAATTATTTTGAAGGCATAAAAAGCATTTAAACTATAACAAAACTATATTAATCACCAACGCTTAAATGAGAAACTTCCAATGCGACTTAAGACATATTTTTGCGACGATCTCACAGTGATAGCTAATCTTATTTGTTGTCATCATCCATTTTTGCTGGTTTTGTCTTACGTTACGTGCTTATCAATTTGAACACATTCAATTTCAACACATAAACTCAACTGAAGCTGAGGGAAATACGGCTTAACGTCAATTTGTATCGATCGAGCGGATCCATGATGAACCAATGCACGTGCCAGCATTTGGGTGGTGGATTATTTTCATTGCATGCACGCTCCGGTAGCGAAGAGATACGGGCGAAACTTTACAAGTCTGCTGCTGATGGAGACGCCCGGACGGTGATAATGCTCGACGCAGCGCACGGATGATCACTTAGTTCACAAACGTTTTCTGTCGGCTAATAAATTGATCTTGATGCATCCTGAAAGTTGTGCTTTGGCTGGTGTTTTAAAAGCGATGGAATTGTACCTTCAGTTCTACCGAAACAATGGCTTCAAACCTCCAGACTCCCTGTCCAATCGATTGAAAGCGTTTTATCAAACATATTCCGACAGCAAATATTCATCAGGGCAGCCCATGTGAAGTCATGCGTTAAGAAACAATCTCATTGATGGTCAATTCTTTTGTTCAACTACCAAAGCTCGAACGTACATTCCGGGATGCATCAATGTCTCACTCACCGTGAGTAAGAGAGCGTCTTTTGTTCTTGTCCATCGGGCAGAAGTAAGCACGAACCTCACCACCTCATGATTTCGTAACATCGTTACGAAGCGTTCAATCTTCCGGACGTTTCTGTACCGAAATTGTCACAATACGAAAACAATCAGATATTTACCGTCCCGCAAGGGCAGGGACCAGCGAACAAGCGGAATCTCGAATCCAATTTTTCTTCGGATCCGATAACGAAGGCGCCCACAACTCGAAGCCGTCCCGACCGTGTCGAACAGAACGAAACAGCAACCAAAACGTCGAAGCAGCTGGACAGCACAGTGATCTGGGTGATTGGAAATTTATATGTTTTCCAATCCGGTAACCAAAAAGCTAAATTATTGGAACACGCTCGTCTGACAAAAAAGGTGGGCCCGCTCACTTGTCAGCTGGACTTGGCTTCAAAGGCCCAAACTGTGTGTCTGTGCTCGGTACGGTACGGTTTGGGTCTTGAGATGAGATCTTTAAGCAATAGTTTTTGGCAACATTTTTCTTTCGCTCTCTCTCTCTATCTCTTTTAGATACGATATCATTTTTTATCTTTCGTCCCGAGAAATTGGCCCACAAGAAAAAGGGACATTGCTGGACCCTTGTCCTGTTGAACTGTGGATAGAAAACCCCAGGCAAGATCCGATAGAGCGATAGATGCCTTGCCTTTCCTGGGAAGAAGACACATTTCAAGAAAAACCTTTCGATCATTCTGCAGAAAGCAAAGGAAGAAGCAAAAAAAAACCAGCCTTACTTCGATTGTGATCGCAATTACTGCGAGAAGATTGTTCGCAAGCTATTTCTTGCACCTTTCAACTTTTTTCTTTCCGCTGCTTCGGAACTCAATCAACACAAGAATCACACTGGATGAAGATGCTGCCATTGCGGTGTATGGACCCGCGAAAAGGGCGTAATTGGAAACCGTTCAAAAAGGATCGCTTCATTTACCACTGATTAAGGATAATGGCAAGCGAACGCAGACGGAGCTGGAGATGAAACAGTCTGCGACCATGAATCATCTCAAGTGAACGAGCAAAATTACGGGAGAAAAAAGATGTTTCGCACTGGCCAATAGTGAAATTGTTGGGAACTTTGCTAGGTTGAGAACAATTAACGAAGAAATTTTCGCCTTCGTGAACAAGAAATGAACAATTCTTTCCATTTCCATTTGGTCTATTTTGTGGTAAGCAAGGTGACTCTTGTCGAAGCTCTTGAAGCAGACAGAATTCGAGAACATCAGCGTTCTTTGGCCACTGATATTAATTTCCAAGTGAGATCTATGTGCAGTTTGTATCCCTCTGTGTGTGGTTTATGTGGTCCTGAAGCATTCCCAGCGCGCGCGCGCGTGTGTGTGTACCACTTGTGACAGTTTATCCGCACAAACAGATTTCCCAACAAAAGTCCGAGAAGGAATTTCCCTGTCATGCGACAGCAAACCAAGCTCCGGTACAAAGTTTTCCCCAGAAAGCGGTCGTTGCTTAATACACATTCTCGACACCCCAAAACCGCTCTCGACTAAGCTTTGCCGACTGTTTGAGTTGATTATTTGATTTTAAAGCCGAAAATCGTATCCTTCCGAAAAGCCCCGAAAGCCGGTGATGGTACAGGCACAGTTTCTCGAGCTCGATATTCATGTCGAATTGTGGTACGCTTCGAAAAATACCGGGAGACTTCTTATCGTACCTTAGCGCGCTCACAAACATTACCACGAAGGAGAAAAAGGCTAATTCTTCCGACAAACGTAGGAAGCCGGTCGACTGGTCGATCGATTTTTCACCCAACTGTCCACCACGTATCCGACTGCCATGAGGTGTGGAAGAACCAACATTCCCAGCAGGATCACACCGTCGCTCACTGGAGGATGGCACGAGCGTCGTGCTTTTGTTCGTGTCCGCCTCGCATCCTTTAGCAGTGGTCGGATTTCGAGGAAAAATCAAACCGAAAATTTCTCCGCAACCAGTTTCTGAGTCATTAAACCGCAAAATTGCAGTCATCGTTCACATCGGGAAAGTCGTTCACGAGCTAGCACATTCCACCGCACGGTCAAGGTGACAGACAACCTGCCGCACGGTACGTGAGGTTGGACCGCCGCTTCTAGCCGGTAACATGTCAGAAAAGAGTTGTCGATTATCGTTCAGCCAGCTTCACCTGTGAGAGTTATGAGTGCGTGATGAGAAATTTAAACACACAAAAATGCATCTCTGTGCTGCCAGCGGCCAGGAAAGGGGGTTTGAAGCAAACGGTACGAAATCGTTTTCCATTGTCCATTAAATTGGCCCAATTGTCATCCTCTGCGGACAGTGTGGTGGTCCACTTTCCGAGCACTGCGAGATTCAACGTCAACGATTAAGAAGGCTACGTGCTTCGTACACGGGTTTGATTCTTGTTGGGCTTTTTTTCACAATCGCTTCTCTCTGTAGCATAACGTCCACTCGTACCAGCATCATTATGATATTATGAAGTTTAAAATTCATGAACCGTTGCGAACGATCAAGGTTCGGGGTGAGATGTCGAGTTTGGCTGGACGTTGGTTAAGTTGATTAAAAACGTGCTGGTTGGATATATGTTTCTGTTCCGTAAGATTTATGTTGTCATTTGCCGAGGGGCTTTAGTGTGATTGCACGGATTTTTCGATTCATAAAGCAGGAATTTGACTACCCTGGTCTTGGAGAAACTAGTTGAGTTGAGACTGTTACTAAGTTTGGCATTTTATTGAACCTCTCGACAAAAACAAACATTAAACAAAGAAAGTGGTTTAAGAGACGGTTCATTAAGCGTCATAATTATTTGGCCGTTTTGAAGCCGTACCATCCAAGAAGGGTCCTTAAGAAATTCCGAGAAAATCTATTCTTATGACGAAATGACACATCTCCAGTACCACTCAGCTTCGAAAACCCCATTTCTTAGCATGGACGTCCATTAATGTTGACGTATGTGCACGAATTAGCATAACCCAGGAAAATCTATTCCAATATGTAATGAAATCGTTATCTTCGAGCCGGCAAGTGTGAGCAAGGAAGAGGAAAAGAACCCGAACGCCGTGCCCAAGCAACAATTGAGTACCGTTGGAAGTTCGCTGGAACCCGACCGTACAGACATTTGTTCATTTTCTTGGCGACATTTCGAACACTGGCCGGCGTGTCTTAAGACCTTAATTAACATCGGAACACTCTTTCGCCCCGAAGGCCTACACCGTACGTGAGCATTATTCGCAATCAGGGCATGGCTAAAGCGATCAAGGACTCATCGCCTCCCGAACGGTTGGGATGAGCAGCTTCACCAAGAGCGGGAAATGTCTTGCTGCCTTGCCGGTTAGCAAGCTGCTAAGCTTTTAATCTCCGTCTTCCGGTGCCCAGCGGGATGAGGCTTTCCGACCGGGCGAAAACAAATCACAACCTATCGACGAACGTGGCAGTCGAGTTTTGGAGGATCCGGGGAGATGTGCCGCCCGGACATGACGCATGACAAATGAAAACGTTCCGGCATGTAGGTTTGGTGTTGTGATGGTTTATTGCGCACCTTCATAATCCTATCGTGTTTGTGCTCTTGTTGTGCCCGGTTCTTAAGGGTGGATGGTTATTTTTTCAGGTTCAACGCAAAGGCATGTCCGCTTCGACCGGTGTGTGCATCTAATCAGCATACTCATCATGGCAAATCTTCCTGTATCTATCGATTCGATGGTAACATAAATCTTCTTGCACACGGGAACCTCGTAACAAGACAACAAACCGCTTTGGGCTTCTTTCAATGGTTTCCCGATTCCCGGTTGGGTCTGCGGAGACCGCCATCCGGTTGAGCAAGGACACCGCACAATGCTGATGATTGGCTTTGGTTGGTACTTCAATGAAGCTACCGATCCGTCTTGTTTGTTGATAGGCGCTACCGAACGAGGCCGTTTGATGTTTCCTAATAAGTTGACCCGTAGCGTATCCTCGCACAAACTAAAGGTGTAATTTTGCAAACGCCTGTTTGAGGGGGCCGAATGCTAAAGGAGGGAGCCTGGAGAGGTTTTCAATAGCAAACAATAGTTGCTGTCCGACCCGGGCAAATATACCGCTGCGACATGTGGGATCGTGTAATTGCACGCCGTAAGAGTCGCTTCTTCGGTGTGCTGGTCTGGTGCCGTGACCAGGAACAACGGCAAAACGGGCTGGCCATTTTCTTCCATCGTCGTAGCGCGCCACCAGTGTTATGCGAAAGGCGACGAGGAAGAATTAATCGTTTCTAATATCCTCATAACCCACGGGACGGGTACTGTCAGCTACACGGTCCTATTGCGACTGTGCATACCGACTCGTCCTGGTATGCTGCCTGGTACCTTGCTGTTTCGTTCGTTACGATGTGTACGCCGTACAGGGCGTGAAGGCTTACATAACCCGGGTCCGGATCGGGAGCATACCGTACACGAGCATTCAAACTTAAACTATCCGTATCAAATGGCACATAAACATGGGCATCTAATATTATGGTGGAAGCGGTTGGCACAGTGAGAATAGAGCGTAGGATGATGGTTAAAATTTTGATGCGGTTTTTACATTCTTATTTTATATACGTCTTGAGCGTTTCGATTAAAGTTTAGATGGATGCTTTATCCCGTCCTTCATCTTTGCATTTCCTGCACTTAAAAGAATCATCACTCGTTATTGAAAAATGCAAGAGTTCATAGTGTAGTATCCCCCGGATTGGTACTCCCAGTTTACCGAGCGAACAAAATCATCCGTTGTATCGAAATTGATGTTAGTTTTTGAACTGGCAGGCACCATCTACCGGCTGTGCATCCAGGGCAAGGGTTGCTGTGGGTACGGAGGCAAAGATTTGCTTTAAAATAGGTCCCACCGGAGTCAATTCTCCATGTGCTGTAGCATCCCCCGTACGGTGCGGAAACGCAAACTTAGGATCGGGATTTCACGCAACGCAGCTTAGAGGAAGCTGCTGGATGTTGTGTCTCGTATCATGATCACCGCAACAAAGGTGCTAACAAAACATACGTAACTTGATACGGAACAATAGCAAAAACCCGACGGCCACCAGGTCTGGGGGGGAGGCCACGGATCGAGATAATCATACTCGGTCGTTGGCCAAAGTGCCTACTCCCTCCGGGGGTTGGTTGCAAACTTACCGAGAGACATCGCTCGTATCGGTATCGGCAGGGCCGATGGGGGCCCTGGATATTAGCGATTGCAGGGATCGAAACCCGACTTGCCTTCGATGGTCCACCCTTTCTGTGTAAGTGTGGTTACGGAACAGTACGGAAGCTGGGGCAATTGTTATGCAGCACTCCCGGTGCGGTACGGTACAACAGCGTTTGAAGTGGTGTTCCGATTTTGACGTGGAAGTTCTCGGTACCGAAATCTCACTTGGAGAAAGTATTCCCGTGTGATGCAAAGTTTCGTCTAGCAGGGAAATCATGGTAGGTATTTTTTTTTTCATGCTGGGTTCACTCCGTTTCGATTGGCCACCACCGCCAATTGGAATATTATTTTTGGGAAAGGTATTTTTGGAAGGCTTTCCGGGCCGGTACCTATTCGTTTCGAGCACGGTTGATTAGTTTTCCGGTGAATGAGTGTGTGGTTTTGTGCACCGTAAGTACTGGCTGGGTTTCTAAGCCTTAAACTTTCTCCAATACACAGTCCATTAGCACACACACATAATCATCTGCCCGGGGGAAGAGTTCAACCGGCACAGGGACAATATTTCAAGACCTGTTGGAGACCGTTGGGCAAGGTACTTACGTGATTGTTTTCTGGTATCTCGGGGCGTTTTAAGGGATCCTTGGTTTTGATCACTTCCGGAATATTTGTTTGCTGCTTTTGATCTTTGTTTTTCTATCACTTTCGATGCACTTTGTTGTGGGCAACATCACCGCCTATCCAGCACGCTACCTTAAATTGTGACTGTCAAACCACGACACACTCAAATCCGGCCCAAAGCTTTGCGGTTCGATGTGGGTAAAATCTGCAATTAAAAGAAACGAAATAGAAGTTAAATCGCTTGTTCTCTAGCAGAAACCTTTTGCTGCGTAGGTAGAACCGGGAACCCAACACATCCATGTCAAACAATTGTAATTATCGGCAGTAGAAAGTTAAATTAGTTCGAGTATGCATCCTCCCACCAACACCGAACCCGATTCGGTTGATCCAGGGCACGGTAGGCGAACGTGTGTCACGTACGCACTACGCACAATGGCCAACAGGGCCAAAGGTGTAATTAAAAGTAAATTATGAGCATAGAGCTGCCGCTGTCGGATCGATGAAATCGAAATTGACCTCCGTACGGGCATCCCTCTGTGTCAGCTGGGCCGGGTGTGATGTTTTTCCTCCGGTGGGACTGTTCAATCAATTTTATTCACCGGAAGGGACTCGCTTTTTTTCTCTCTCATGCTTTGTTTTGTGTGGTTGAGTTTTGGTCGGATTGTACCCGTTGTTGGATGAAGGTTGATGTGTGGTAGGATGAAAATGTTGGAAAATATTTAGACTGTTGTGGTGCTTGTGAAACATTAAACTGTATCCAATTGGTGAGGATTGAAGGATGCGGATACGGACACAAAAAAAATCTTTCCCTTCAACTAGTTTCCGTCCCTTGCGTTCTCAAACATCGACCGGAATGGTTTATTAGTTGAATTGTTGACCGTAATTAATTGCTGTGTCGTTTCCGCTTCGTTCGAGATCTAATAATATTTTGAAATATCTTTGACAAAAAAAAAAACATACTTGAATTGAGCAGAATGAAATTGTTTGTTTCAGTTGCTGGATGACGATGGAACTTTATCAATCTCCTTTGAACTGTGCCTCAATAATCCTGTGTTAAATCCCTAACATTGTCTCTGAGGGTACCCGAGAGAAGTGATTGTGATTGGAATATTGTGATGGTACTGCTGAGAATCTGCTGACAATAGTATTTGAATGACAAAACTGTACGCTGGGCAAAGCTTAATTATGGGTTTAACTACAACTCTTCCATAGCCTTATGACCAGAACAAGCATATACGTCCCGAACTGCGTACCGTCAGGACTTTGTCGTTGCTGAGAGACAACTGTAGATACATATATTTCGTAGCATGTGAAGCTTTGATGACTGCTTTTCCATTAAGCTATGTTAGATGATGAGGATTTGTGTAAGCTGCTGCAACAAAAACTCATCATAGTGGTTTCTTTACTAGATTTATTTTTATCTAAAACATTTGAGGTTTCCACTGCAAAAAGTATGTAATTTTCTAGAAATTGATGTTAAGTTCAATCTAAATTTGAGACCTGATGCAGGTGTCTCTCCGGCAATCGAATGTGAACCATTGCAATCCAACCTCTCTTTCACTGTCGAATCGATGAAACCATTTTGTGTGCAACTGCTCACACTAACTCACCCAACACGCTAGATTCCTCTAGCCATCGTTGAAGAATTGTGGATAAAAAAAAAATGGAATCGAAATAAAACCCACCGACCTAAGCTCACCGTCGAACAAATATCGATTTAAACGGCTGTCATACGGCGAATGCATCGCGCACGGTGCGACCTGACGATAATTGATATCGAATATTCTGATCATTTTTCATAAACCCTGCACACACCCGGTCCGGTGGCTGGTCGGTGCTGACGTAACGTACACGGAGCGCGTTTGTGGTTGTGGTTGCGTTGATTGATGCTTCCCTTGACCCCTTCAAGCCGAGGATGCTTGACACAGGACACTACCACACGACTCGGCTCGGTTGTTTCCCGGCCAAGTGTTTTGTGTGTGTGTGTGTTTTTTATGCGTGTCACGGGAGAAACATTTCCAGTTGCGCGTTGATCTACGGCCGGACAGATGAGACGGGACGGGTCTTCCATAACTTTTTGATGAAATGATGAATGATGACTGTCCGAAAATCAATAAAATGTGCCTCCTGTCAGACCAAACTGCTGCTCCGAGGTCAGGAAGAACGCAACGCAACCTGTACTGCATTAGAAAAGGGGTTTTTCGTTTCTGGTAGAATTTCCCCGTTGGGTGTGCAGTTTGACAGGTCAATGGGCACGCAAGTAAAAGGCCCGTTGATTTGTGAACTAGAGATCGAACAGAACATTGAGCGTATAAACGAGCGTGAAGTGTATAGTGGCGATGGCGCGTCGGATGGATTTTGTAGCCCGGGACCATTGCAAAAGTATGCAATGAGAATGCATTTGTGTTGATTGAGCAGCTGTCCGTAGGTGATGGTTTGAAGTTGTAGCACAAGTGGAATTTAATGTGCAATCAGTCAATTTAAAATGACGGTTAAAGGTAATGAAGCCCCTTAAAAGATATTATTCAACTCGATTATAGCACACTTTTGAGATGCTATAAATCGGAATAAGGTAACTTTTAGGGCAATTTGTAAGAAGATGTAAACTACATAAAATTGTACGACAACCCTTAAAGATGGAAAGATGTCTTAAAGCTTGAAAAACTTGTCCTCGCCCATTCCGCTCTAAGCTGAAACCTGTTTTGCACACTGTTTGTACGGCAAACTTTTCCAAGTTATGCGCTGAAAGGACTCACAGCTCAAAAGTTGATAATCACCGTGTTCTGGGTCTTTCAGGGCCACGCCTTCCTGCCTGCAGTACCTTCCTCAAAACTGCATGTCAGGATATGGCCCTATCGATTATACGAAATCCGTCGTCCGGTACCGATCAGATCAACCTTAAGCGAAACGTACTGTGGTGGTTCTACCTGTTTTCGGACCATTTTCAATGGCCTTCGCTATCTTTCGGGGCGGCCATCGGTTGATACGAAGGACCAAAGCCGGTGAGTGCGCACGGCAAAACTTACCTGACAAGGCTTACGAAAACAAACTCGACGTAAAGGAAGAGAGAGAGAGAGAGAGAGAAAAAGCGGCCCGATTTTGTCCCGATTGATGTGCAAGGGAATGGGATGGTGACGTGGTGAGGATGCAAAAAAGGATCTATCGACATGTTACGCACACAAAGCCAATGTCAGCAACAGGAGAACCAAGGGTACACAGGCACAGAGAACGTTTTACGGCGAAACCGGCGAACGGGAAGGCAAGGTGCAACAGGAACGGTTTTCCATTGAGCGGACTCACATTTGCAGCTGAAAAGGATCGCCGTCTGCTGCTGTATCCACACACACACACACACACACACACACACACACACACACAGGATCGGGCAGCATGGGCGACACGGGACGAGCGATTGACTGGTTGACTGACAGCTGCATGTTTGCCGTTTCGAGGCGAGTTGGCGCAAAACTTTCGATCATCGACCGACCGCGGTTGGCACTTGGACATGACCGATTTTCGTCAGCCTGTCTTTTGCAGCACACACATGCTTGCCGGTTGAAACGTCGAGCCGGGATTCGTATCGCACCATTCTCGGCCAATCGAAAGAGGTCTTTTGTTTTGATAAAGTTTGTTTTTTTCTTCTGGCCGAGCTTGCAACTATACCCAGCAGAGCGCAAGAATGCTGCCATAAACGCAAGCTCTTTTATCTTAAAATACGCTTGTCGGTTGCATTTGCACTGTCGCGTGTTTCCACGAACACTTTAGCAAAACCGTAGATCCGGTAAGCAAAAAAACACAGTAAAGAATGTGCGCGAAAAGCCAAACTACCGCAAAGAATTGAAAGGCGACAGCTCCAGTCGGCACGGCCAGCAGCTGCCGGGTACGGACACAAAAAGCAGCACCGTGTATCCTGGTCACGGCACCAGTCAAACGATGTCGTACCAAGCGCTTAGAACGGAGCGTAAACAGTTGATCTCGCTTCGATAAGGCATCGCACGAGACAATCTTTTTTTTTGCAACGGAAGGGAAATTGCGGGACGTAGGCCATTTGCACTTTTCTGGCTTTTTGGCCTTCGAGAGTTGAACTCTTGGCAAGGGAGAGAAAGGTGAAGAAAAAAACTTTTCGCAACAGACGGAAGAAAACAACATTCCTTTGAAGGTTGCTCGGGAAACGAAACAGTCAAGGCGGAACTACAAAAACAAGCGAGTTCCCTTTTGTCGAAACCTTTTGCAATCGGAAACCAACGGCTTGTGCAGTTTTGCAGCGTTGGAAACGTGTTCGAAATGCGAAGGAACATGCGAAAAGACCTTTTCGGTGGGGTAGCGTTGTTGAAAGGGCGAACGAAAATAGCATTAAAGCTAATCGGAGATGTGGTTGTGATCGAATGACTGGAGGGATTGAAGGTGAGATATGGCAAGGAAAGTAATTAGACCACTGCAAATGCAGCTGCTCACAAGCGGTTCGATAATTATGGCCGACAGTTTGGATGGACTGTGAACGAACCAGCAGGCTTTACAGCAACACACTCGCGCACCAACCATTTGCACAGGATAATCCGGCATGTTTGGTTGCTAATGCGTTTGTCAAACTTTAGCTTAACCGGTGTGTTCTGGGATGCTTGTGAGCGATGAACGAGCCGAGAATGAGTAAATACTTTTGCAATCTTTCATGCTTGAAATTCGAAACGATTATTCCTTCCCGCGACTAAAGGACTTACCCGTAGACTTGCGGTCTTTGGTAGTAAAAACACTATTGAACAGCCATTCACAAGGCACGGCACAACACTGAACCGCAGTCGGTAGTTTTGGGGGGTATAAAAATGACTTCCTTAAAGTAGGACATTCGCTGGAAAATATTACACAAGGATAAAAGTTTACGATCCCATCGACTTTGGGGAATTACCCAACCGAACCTTTGGCCATTGGGGATAATAGGGATAGTTTTACGACAGGACGTAAACGTGCCCAACTGTACGGGGAGAGGGAGGAGGGATGGAGAGAGAGAGAGAATGGGGGGGCGGGATAGGTAGGAAGAAAAAAGGTTTCAAGCAGTGCTCGTTAGCTTGCCCCAGCTAGCCAGTAGGCGCCCATAATTGAGACGCATTAGGCTCACGATCGTATCGGCGGCCATCTGTGGAAACGGATGAAAAATGAAACCCATTGCTAGGGCTCCGGCGCTTCCTTGCGGAAAGGATGCTTCCAAACCAAAGCCAATGTGGCCAAGAATATTAACCCGTTGGTCCTACTTCTCCCCCCCCTCCCATTTTTGGAGCTCACAGTGTGTGTGTTTGCGTGTGTGTGCACGAGAGTTCTCTTCCTTCCCCGATGGGTTCGGTCACGCAGTCGATAAATCACCGCCCGAAAATAGGTGAGCCATGAATTAATTAACGCTCGAGTGGATTCACTTTACATGCCAAAGCTGTCAAAACTCGCAACACGTGACCCCGTTATTAATGATGGCGCTGTACGAGCCTCCAGACTCCAGACGAGCCGGCCCCATCCTTCCCATCCCCAAACACCCCGGCTATGCCTCCGACGGTGAACAGATTGCGTCCACGAACAGATTGGTGCCGGTGACTCTCGGGGGGAAGCGAGGCCCCGTAAAGGGAGGTCCGAAAAACAAACCGGCTAAATGAAGCGAGAAAATGGCCGCTTGTGTGTCAGCTCGGAATGTCGTTATCGTTATTTGCTGACCGATCGTCGACTTGCCTTCTAGGAATGCGGGAAGCAACACATTTTTTCGCTTCATCCCCCGTGGAACAGAGCGTTGTTTGTGTGTTTTTCGGGTGTCCCGTCCGGCATACAAATTACACGCACCCTTGCACGCCACCCCGTTCACCGTTGAGTGGGGCGGGAGGATGGGCAAGTGTTTAAATTTAAATTTGTTGGTGTCACTCCCCTGGACTCCGGACCCGAAGCAAACAGCAACCCGAGCAAACAACAGAAAGGGAAAGTTTAGGGCGCCGAGACCGTTTCGGCGAAACGGAACCGTGGCGCCAACACCGGAAGCAGACCTTGAACGGAAACGAATAAAGAATGGAAACGAGTAGGTTCCGTTTGATACGGTCTTCGCTGTTCTGAGCGGGCTGGGAAGTTATGACACTTTTGAAATGAACGGTCTCTTTTCTTCTAGCTGGTACAGAAAAAAAGCATTACACCGGAACAACACGATGCAACCGGCAACCGGGTTTCGCACCGAGGCTAGATGAAAAATTGACGGAAGTGATGCGCGTCTTATGATTTACGGTGGTTTAGAGTCATGGTGGTTCGTGTGCGTGTTAAGGGTGGCATGATAAATGGGTGCGCTGTCTGAAATATTAAACGATAAAAAGCAAGAGAGAGAGAGAGAGAGAGAGAGAGAGAGAGAGAGAGAGAGAATGAAAGAATAAAGGTAATTGGGAAAAAAGGCAATAAGATGAGTGCATTGAAGATGTCAAAGAAGCTCGCACAATATTAAGACAACCTTTGAAAAACAATACTTGCGTAATAATCGTGGCAATTCGTCACGAAAGGAACATTGTAATTAAGTTATGAAGATGTCTGAAACTAAAAATTGATAGCCTTAATATAACATATTTCATTTCATTTAACAGTTAGTTGGCTAGATTCTTGGGAAAACTCAAATTAAAAGGTATATAGTGTTATACTTTTTGAAGGTTTAAAAGTGATGAAAGTAACAAGTATTCTCAGTAAATTCGATTCAACTAAGCGCCGAGCAGATGATTAAATCTCGACTATACCGTGACTCTTATTCGCAGTAACAGATAGTCACAGAAATCAACAGTTTCATGCAAGACCAATCAAGACTTATACTCATTGTATGTCCATAAATGATCTATATTTAGAATATTTATACTTTAGCTTATTCGGCTAAATATCATCATAAAAAAATGATACATAAAGTTTAAAATCCTTGGGATTTGCTGAAACTTTAGATACCAATTATAAAGTGTTTCAACACAAGGATCTTCTTAGATTGTAACGACACATATATAACTTTCTCAATGACTTGGGCCACCTTTGTAGAGAAATGATTCTCTTAGGCTTCAAAATAAATTCTACAAACAGAGGTCTTACGTTCAGCAATACTCCATTTTTAATGAGAGACTGTGAGCAAAAATTAAATGATATAAATCTGTTGAAATGGACCCCCCCTACCAGCTTTAATTCTAGGATCAAGTCAAACTCTTGGATTTTTTATTTATCAGAGGCATATGACGCTCCTTTTTTTTGTTGACGGGGAGGGAAATTTCAAAAGGTACCCACCAAGAACAACATATTGCAGAATACAACATCCTCCGAGATGGGTTATGAGGGATTCATCGTGACACCTGGCCCGTGAAGCGAACCAGGCAGTCAATGGGCAGTCAGGCAGCCCAACTAAACCACTGCTCGATCTGATCCGAACTCTGCCGATGCACTGATGTGCGTAGTACCCCATGCAGGAGCCGACGGACCCTCCTGCTACGAGTATTATACAGCAAACCAGAAATGATTGGTCTGGACTTCTCGAGGCTATAGCACCAAAGAAGAGACAGAATATAAAGTTAGACATCTTAGCATCTTCAACTCTCCTAAAATATTATTCTAGTACTCACATAGCGAGTGAGGCATTGCTTCTGTCTAATATTCCGCAGTTTTTTAGACCACAAAAGCATGAAAAATCAACGATGAAATCACTGTTATGACACAGTAACCTTATTAGCAATATCATACAGCGTCATGAAATTGCAAAACGCCTGCCTAACTCGTCCACTCCCAGTGTAATATGATTATGTATAGTTAATTTGTTTCGATTAGCAACAGAATCAAACCGTTCCCACGACTAATTCCTCCAAAACTTACGCCATATCAAGCATGGTTGATAGAAAACATCACAAACAAGTGTACCGTAAGCCTACCCACTGTGGGGTGGTCCAACAGCAAAAAAAGAAACGCTTGCCAAACTCACCGCTTAACCCTAATTTGTAGCAAAAGTTGTTTGACAAAACCACCCACAGCGTTTATTAATTTTACTGCCATCGTCGTTTGCTTTGGACAAACCCGAACCAGCCACCATCCAGCAAAGAAAGCGGCCGCTTTATCCGGGTCGACCAGGTCGTCACTTGTGCGTCCACCGTTCTGGGGGGGGAGTGGAGACCAAATGCCATTCCTTAACGCCGTCCCTACGGGCAGAGCATGCAGACCATGCTGCGTAGGCTGAAAGACTAGAAACTAAGTAAGGTAAGGAAATCGGAGGCAACACCAAATCTTAACGGTAGGCGTGCGAACTTGAGCTTGTTGTAGAGTGTGGAATAGGGCATGGAAGGGCAGGGAGAAGGGTGTCAGTTCTAGAGAAAGGGGAGCAAAAAAAAAAACGGTGGCGTCGCTGTTTCTCCCGGGAAGCGTTGATTTCCATCGTCGGCTTCATTAGGACACAGGAAAAGCGGCAATGTCCCAGTGCAGCATTATGTTGTGCGTTGCCTTCTTTTCTACTCATTCTCTCTCTATCTCTCTTTCGCACCTTTTGCTCCCTCTTTCCACACACACACACACACACACACACACACACACACACACACACACACACACACACACA
>KZ063281.1:0-25000 GCA_002091835.1 Anopheles maculatus
AATGTTCTGTTTGGTTAACCGATTTTATGTTGATGTTGCACAACAAGTGTTATGTACTAACCTATTTTGCTCTAGGACGTAATTAACATTTAACGATTCAATAACCATCACTCTCAATAGAATTAAGCAAACTCACCACGGTTCGCTTACTTCTTGCACTTCATTGAACAATTATAGACAGTATAGGCAAATGAAAACAAAGCAATACCATAACATTCAATTGCATTTCACTCTATTAGATGATCAATTATTTTACGTCAAGTGGTCTCCTACTATTGAATCAGCGTTAGTGGATGGATGTTATTGTGCATTAAGTTAATTGGTAAAGTTATTGATTAAGTGATTCGTAAAGCTTTCAAATTACTTTACGATTGTAGAAAAGCCGTAAATATGATTATTGTAGGCCTAATTTCAAAGGTTCCTGCTTCAATTACTTTTGTTTTTAAATTTGTTACGCCTGATAGTATGCAATCACTACTATTTTTATCTATTTGATGAACTTCTAAGTGTAATAAGGAAGTTGTAGCCGGGAAAAACAAAATTGCATACCAATAGGTCCATGGATTCAATATTTAAATTACACTTACACTAGAAATTTCAAGGTACGGATCAAAGTGGATATAGGAACTAGGTGGGCTTATGCCTAACAATTTGACAACTGCGCGTTAGAAAAATGAAACCAAATTTGACAGTTACGGGTTCGATCGTTTGTAAATGTGTGTGTGTGCTCCATTTTGCTGTGCTGTTCGGAGTAAAGTGTAAATACGCGTGTGAGTGTGTGAAAATACGCGTATCAGAATCGAACCCGTACCCGTCAAACGTAAATTCAATATGTCTACCGCGTAAAACCTATAAGCCCACCTAGTTCCTATACTCACTTTGGTACGGATTGTGACTTGTGCAAGGATTCTCTTTCGTTATACTATTTGAAAAAAAATTGCACACTTTCAGGCGAGTTTAGTACAACACATTTTGCAGCACAAAGCGCCTAAAGTTATGCAACCCGTTTAACAAGAACTGCTTTTACGTTCCAAATGTTGATTTTAAAACGTTCTGTAACAGATTTTGAAAAAAAATTGCACACTTTCAGGCGAGTTTAGTACAACACATTTTGCAGCACAAAGCGCCTAAAGTTATGCAACCCGTTTAACAAGAACTGCTTTTACGTTCCAAATGTTGATTTTAAAACGTTCTGTAACAGATTCTTGCGAATAAAAAAAACGGCCAAGCTTTAAAGCGACCAAATTAATATACTTGGATAATGATGCAAACAAAAACTCGTTCGTAATATCCCAACAAACGCTACACTTATTATCGTACGTCCAAATAATTCTGCTTGATCGTTAAATTATGCGCACATTGCATGCGTTTTTGTTTTTTCTCATTAAACCAAACCAAACCAAATTCGATGATACGGTTGCCCGCGAAAGTTTGCAACAGGAATAACACTTCCGGTACGGAAGTGTAGGTTTTTAACCAATCTACCTTTGCTTTCACCTCTGGACACCATTTGCCCCAACAGTGTACCAATGTACCAATGTATCCAATCCGCAGGAGGGTCGCGCAGTTCAATAAGTCCATTTTTCCTGTGATTATCGAATTTTGAGTTGGGATGTTTCCTTTTTTCTCTCCACCAGTGCCGTGTTTATGCGCTTCGGAGCACAGTTTTCCCACAAGCGAAATGTGGCCAGAGAAGAAATAAAAACAATCAACACAAATCCAAACACACACACACACAGACAGGATATTTGGGATTCGGGAAAACGGAAACAAGCGAACGAGCGAAACGTGAACGTGAACCATAACGAAAGCAATCAATAAGTGATTATTTTGCAGCGGTACTGAATCAAAAATGCAAACAAATAAAAATAAAACAGCTCCACAACCACTCGAAACAAAATGTTGGACCAAAAAAAAACACACACACACACACAGACAGGATATTTGGGATTCGGGAAAACGGAAACAAGCGAACGAGCGAAACGTGAACGTGAACCATAACGAAAGCAATCAATAAGTGATTATTTTGCAGCGGTACTGAATCAAAAATGCAAACAAATAAAAATAAAACAGCTCCACAACCACTCGAAACAAAATGTTGGACCAAAAAAAAACACACACACACACACAGAATGGCAGAACAAAACAGCAAATAGCACGTTCGGCTGGTGGGTTGGGGTTCCACCAGGAGCAAAGCGCTGAACTGGAAGTGAAATTTCCACCTTCAATTTCCACGCTTCATAGCCGATCCATTGCGAGGAGCAAGTTTCCCGGGTGTCCCGGTGCGACTCTTTCGTGCAACAATTTAAGGCTGGAACGGTGTTGCTGGTGTTGTGGCTGGAACGCTCACTGCACACAGCACGGGGACGCTAGTTTAACGAGTCCTGCTCCAGTGGTCGGGGCCACTGCAAGCTTACAATTGATTATCATTCCAATTGTGATTGTTTTCTCCGGTGATTTATGCGAAATTTCCCGCCCCTAGTCTCTGCTCTCCCTGCTTTATCAGGTGCAGTTGAGGTGTGTCTGTGTGTATAGAGTTTACCCCAAAGCCGCTACGTCCTGAACTTCTGAACTTCGGAACTGGAACGGAAAACTTTTCGTCCACTCTGGGGAACCGGTGTGCAATCACAGCGCTCGGCAAGTATTTTAAACAACAATTTACAGCAACAATCCTCGATGGCGGTTCTGGGCCGTAGGACATAATTCGCAGAAAACTAGTCTCTGCCTTAACCATCCAACCGGACCAACGGGGAAGGCAATCAGAATTGATTTGATTAGAGATTCCCGGCGTCCACGCAGCGTCATCATATCGTCATCGCACAACGTCAACAATAATTGAGATTCCGGCAGCGAGCGGCACCGATGAGCAAGCAAAAGAAAACCTCCGCCTGGGGATTATATTTGTTCCGTACCGTACATCTCCGGACATCGATCGTTCATTGAATCAATCAGCCCTACATCATTTCCCGTCGCTTCTAATTTACACCAATCCTACAGCAAACAAGTGTGTGTAATAAATATAGAATACCTACTAACGTCTTCTTTTGTCTCCCTTCTCTCTTTCTCTTCACTTTCTCTAGAAACGGACCGAACTAAAGCATCCGTTGTGGACATTGCCTTGTGCTTGGTTGCAGCAGTGGAAAGGTAACCGACCAAACACCTACGCGAACCGGCACGAGAATCGATTTCATTTCACCACTGACAACGAGGGAATCGCTAAGCAGTTGCTGCCGCTGCTAATCGATCGATAATGACAAAATAACAACGGACGAACGAAGTGCACGAACGCCCAGACCGAACGGTTGAAGCTGAAAGGCACCTAAGGTCAAGGGCTACGTCGAGATTACGCTCGTTAAAGTACGGCGCGAGGGTAGACGAAACTGGGGCACTAAACAAACGCATCAGTATCTCGCAAGTACGCGTCCTTCAACCGGCGGGAGGAAGTGTGTGTGTGTATGTTGTGGACGTTCCGTAAACTGTGACTCTGAGCAACGGAAGCAGTGCCGGTGACAAGCATGTGTTCTCGAAGTAGCCGCAACAGTACCAGCACCAGCAGCACGTCCCGTGCGACAACTGCTGCCATGGTCCTTGGGGTAGTTCTTGTGCTCCTAACATTCGCCACGAATCGAAGCCTTTGCAGTGTAGCACCACATCCGGCCACTATTAGCGTTACCTCCAGTGTACCCATATCCAGCAGCAGCAGCAGTAGTAGCAGTAGTTCCACTCCCAGCGATAGCAGCAACCTCACCGAGCGATCACATCCGCCCGATGAACCGGATGTTACAACGTCACGCACGACGCAACCACCATCATCCGGGACGTCGCGTAAGGATGCGGCCCAAAGCGAACAGCCACCCGAAGGACAGATACCGCTGGAACGGTTGCCCTCCAACACGCTGCTCAAGTACACCGCCTACAAGGACGTCTCGATACTGCACTTTCGCATACCGACCGACACCCGTACGGCCTTCTTTAGCTTTAAGGCTTACGAGGAATCCAAAGGTGCCTTCCGTAAGTGCCCCCCCCTTAACTTCCCCGCCTTGCAGCTTTGAGTAGTCCGGTTCGTTAATTTCCCGCTTTTTTTTGTTCTGTTTTCTGCTGTATTGTTCCAGAGCGCAACTGCAAACCGAATGATATTACGCTGCATCTGAAAGCGGGCAGCTATCCGGTCATAAGTCCGGAAAACATCACATTCCCCAAGCACTTTCTAGACGCGGAGGAACGGTAAGTTGTGCCTGGGGGTTTGCGGGTGAAATGACAAACTAAGTCGTAAGAAATTGGAGGAACTTTTTTCATTTGTGCTTTGCGAAGTGGTAAACGCACGTGGATGGGACATGTCCCTTATGAACCATTAACCCTTAAGTGTAGAGGAACTAAACAAAGTAGAATTAAATGATGTTGGATGTGTATCGAAGGAATCGTTATAAGTTTGGAGACTTTTGTAACTGCTTAGCGGTCTGGGTCTGCCTCACTTAATCGACCATACTATTTGTCCTGGTAACGCTCCAGACTAAACATCAGTTATTACTTTTTTTACGGTAAGGCAAGGATGTCCAGTAACCTTTTTTTTTTGGACGAGACCTTAATATTCGTCCAAAACGTAGCTTATCTGAGGTCGAAATTCAGCATCAACAACAATATGGATGTTACGTTCCAAGGTTCTGGCTGTCAACCGGTCATACTACAACCTGAGGAAAATTCTCCATACTACTACTACTTGTCGCGACAGACGAAGCAGGGACTGTATAGAACCTTTATAGTCCCAGTATTCACATACGCTTCTGAGACAAGGACTCTGTCTCTCAAACTGACAAAACTGAAATGCTCAATAGGATGCCTCGTATGTCTGGAAGGACAATGAAGGAGTCGCTACAACGATGAGCTCTACGAGCTGTACAGGCCATATATATTTCTTTATGTTGTACTTACAACTCCTCATAGATTCTTATATAGACGTGACATAACCTTCTCACATATAACAAGGCTTCGTTGGTTTCGAATAAAGTCGGTTTTCCAGAAGCGTATGTGAGTACTGAATCCACGAAGTTTAACCATTGTTATCAACATACTATGAACCTCCTCATCATGCTGCTCAATGAAGGGTTACGTGGGACCGATGCGAAACGCTCGTGTAACTTACACCCATTACACACGATCACTGATCGAAACTGCTCGGTAAATGCTGGCCGGCCTCGGTCCTCCTCCGGCCACCTGCCACCACGCTTGCCTTGTCTTACGAGCCTCAGATGGCGAGGGATGCGGCCCAAAACAGCAGTAAAACTCATCAAAAATTACGTGACAAATGTTGCCAAAGCTATCATCAGTCAACCGCAGCTTCTTCGCACGTCAATCCACCAACACACCACACCACAAGCTGCAGCAACAACAGACGTTGTACCACGTCCCGTCGCTAGAGAGAGAGAACTCTGAGCCAGGGCAAGTTGTGTTGAGGGCCCGGAAAAGTTGTGCTTTGCCAAAGTCTTTAACGAGGACAGTGGGACGCCTCCCAGCCGGTGTGCTTCAGGCCGTCACGGGTGAAACAAACTGCAAAAGTGACGGTTTGTGTGTTGATCCCCATCTCCGAAAAAAGAAGCGTCGTTGGCCACAAAATCACAGGTTTTTTAAGTGTATGTGTATGTGTATACGCTTCCATGCGTCTGGGTGTCTTGCCACCAAATTATGCCGCTGCACAGACGTCTCCCTTTGGCCGGGAGAAGCAAAGTTATTCGCCAACTTGAAGTCTCCAAAAAAGCCGCACCGAAGGGTGAATTGGAATGCGCGATAAAAGATGCGTCAGTTATCACCCATCGCAAGGTAACCGATGCTCGAGCGAGGGGGGCGGCGAAGACAAAACCAAAAACGACAAAGCAAAAGAATAAACATAACTTTTCCCAAAAACGGAGCGATAAACTTTACGCCGTACGCCGGATGGAGCACAAGAAGCGTACGGACACGTACGGCCAGGAAATGAGTAGTCGATGAGCTTTGTCGATGAGCGAAGACTGCCAAATATTCATCGCCATGATGGATACCACGACTTCCGTCGAGGGAGAGAGCAATAGAGAGGGGGAGAGGGTCGGGTAAAACTCGGAAACAATTTCCCCCCCAAAGGAAAATCGTTTGGCCATCCCCCTGAAGCAAGAGCAACAATTTGCTTACTTTCGCTTCTTTCGAGGCGAGAATGCTGCCGCCCCGGAATGATTAGCGTGGCTTCTCGTCCCGGTCGTACCGTCTGGACGGCTTTTCGATCCAGTATTCGAATGCCGATTGTCCATTATTTAGTGGATTTGCGAGCGGAAATTGCCAAAGATGCTTTCAACCTTGACGAAGAAGTTGCCCAAGGACGAAGATGTTGGCTGGCTGGATGTTTTGGTTCGCCGGATACGGCTGCCTACGCCGAAGAAGTTGTTCACTTGGCCAGGGAAAAAACGAAACAGAGCGCACGCGGATTGACGCAAATTTATGGTCTTTCGATTTCAAAGCAAACCTTCTGGGAGTTCGTTTGTTTGTTGTGCGTCATCACGGTGGTGGGCAGTTGTTGTTGTGGAATGTTCAACAGATCTAACAGAAACGGGTACAGAATTCTGACATCTTAAACCCCTTTCCGTAGTAACCGTAGCTACCCGGCGGAGGACAAACCTTTAACCGAGAGTCGTCGTCAAGTTTGGTGTACTCATTACTCTGAAGCTGTACACATATCCTGTTTAATTAGTGACGCTCCTTTATCTCTCCGAATTCTCTCCATATGAAAGAGACTGTCAACACAGACCTATCGTATCAAAATGTACGATTTCACGCTGTGGTGGAAGGTTGTCAGGGCACACAAAATCAGACCTCCGTTCGCCCATAATTCTTCAAAACAAAACAAATTCCCGCAGGCAGCCCCGATGCAAACAAGCGAAACAAACAACCACCGTAAAAGCAAATTTCAACTCCAATTGCATCGCTCACAACATTTCAGCCCACGGATATGGTCGTTCCCGTGCTTCAAACGACGAACGGGTTACTCTCCTTTTTTTTCGAGAATCAGATCAAATGGAAAAATGACAAATTCTATCACATTTCGATACGCCGAATCACGAAACCCGAAGAAAGACAAAATCCTATGAATATCAAAAACGTTCTCCGAATGGCCGCCGGAGTTGTGTCTTGGGACAGGGCGCGAGGAGCAGGTCGTTTTCCTCCATCTTTATATGATTTCGTACGATTTGTACTTCGTGTGAGGATCATTGGCTTGCCGGTTACCTTTTGCCAGCAGGCACCGTACCACCTTGGTGCGCTGTTTTACCCTTCGGAGCAGAACAAAGTAAAAAAAAGGGGGAGAGAAACAAAATAAATCCCCCATCGCACACGGTTTTGGGGAACGTTTGCAGAACGACAGAAATCGAACAGCAACGTAACATAGCATATAGTTCGCGATGAAATGCGACTGGAGCTAGTTTTTCTTGTACTTACTCGCGTACGAATTCCCAACAAAAAAGAAACAGCACATCCAAAATGGGAAAACTCATCATAACCCACTGGAAACGTTCCACGACTACGGGAAACTCGCCGAGACTTTGCCACGCTCTGCCACCACCACCACCACCACCACACTTGCCGGCCGCGTCCTCTTATCGGCTAATGCTATTTTGTGCTAGATTATTATATTTTCTTTCGCTTCTACCGTTCGGACCACCGCCGTTTGGTGCTTCGGAATTCATCCCAAAAAGTCGGCAAAACTGCACGGATCCGCAGGTATGACGACGGGCGGACGGGCCCGAACGATATATGGAAATCGGGGAAGCATATTTGCATAGCGAACGGGCAGCCCAGTCAGTCCTTCACCACCCGAGCCGTGCAGCAGCAAGTAGCTGTCCCTGAGTTTTGATTCAGCGGCGCAAGCATTGGAGAAGACGAATGGCGTTGAAATTTGATTTACAGCCCCAACGCCCGGAACACGGCAACCTTGCTACCTTGTACACGCCCGCACGCCCCACATTCGGTCGGGCACTTGTGGCCTCCTTCGCAGAGTGATGGGTTTTATGGTTCGCCGTATCGTAGGTCCGCTTGTACGTCATGTGGACTCTAGGCGATAGCACACACACACACACACACACGAGTGCGCGTTTGCTTATTCAGGTTAGGGAAATAGAAACGGGGAGCTATAGTTTTTTTTGTCAGATCCATGAGATCCTTGTCGGTATCCCGGGTCCCGTGTGGCAAGGAGGTAGCTTTGTTTCGAGGTCAGAGAACGAAAGCTAGTGGTGCTAGTCGGAACAGCCACTAGAAAGCCGCAGGACTCGCTTGAAATTGCTTCCCATCGCACGCTATGTATCGTAAGACGTGTACGGAAAGCATCCTCATATAGCTGGTGAGTGTGTAGCGAAGAACTTGTTTGATTCGTTCTTTGTGCGATGCCAGGCACTTTCGTGAGGATAGAAACTTGTGCTGCGTGGTAACATCCAACGAGCTAGTAATGAAAAAGGCACTAGAGACTACCCTCTCATAATAGACCTTGTTATGTTGTATTAGTTACTTCAAGCTGGGTCACTTGGTAGCACACGATACATCAACACGACTGGGTCTCTGTGCAAATCTAAACTGGACTGTACCTGCTCACAACTATAACCAAAGATATCCGGGGTCAATCAAATTCCGGCAGAGGTATTTGAGTCTAATAAGGACATGGTGAATACTCCACCGAGCGAGAGTCGCCTATCAGAAGAAAAATCGTTGAGAGAACCACACCACCCCACACATTAACGACTTTGCTCTTCATTCTTCCTTGTTCTTCTTTCTTCCATTTGCAGATTCGAAATCCACAGCCTACAGTTCAAGTCGGACAGCACAACGCGCCGGCTAAGCATTGACGGTCCCCAACCGGGCAACTGGTTCGCCGTAGCATTCATCAGCTGGACCGATCCGAACAACGAGCGAATAGAGCAGCAAGGTAGGTTGGACACCAGCCAGCAGATATCTGCCCACCGATACGACCGAGGACACTGTCGAAAATAATCTCCTGACACGGCTAGAATCAACATGCATGTCCCCCCAACCTATAACGTCCGTCAAAAGCGACGTGACCGTGTGATCCCCTTGGTTCGGCGTGTATGTGTTTAAAGATGGGCGTATGCCTCACTCACATGCCACGGGCCGGTAATAGTGTAATTAAATCACGCCCAATCGTGGCCAATTTCGGTGAGATAAAAACTCCATTCGTTCGCTCGTAAATGAACCCCGGAAAGAGCACACGTGTCGCTGTGACACACCGTGGCTGAAAATGTCACATCAGGTACACACACACAGAAGGGAAGAAAGAATGCAAATGCGGCCACAAACGGCCATTTGATTGACTGTCATTATTTGTAATTAGGTCGATATCGAGACACCCGAAAATAGAGCTACCCCAGATATATCGGGAAAGTCGTTCTATGTACGCTGCTGGCGTTGCACCGAATCACATCATGACAGCCCAGAGAGCCCAGATAGATCTCGCTCAGTCTCGCTCAATCAAATTAACAAATAGCAGTTCACGGCAAACGGTATGCTATCGGTGCGTACCACCGTAGAAAATTGAGGCCATTCAGCAACGTCCATCCATCCGTGCGAACCGGGCAGGTTCGATGCGAAACTCTCCTGGACTGGACGCGCAACCAGTGATTATTGCAGCCACGGCGTCGGTAGTGTGGCAGGCAGATTAAAATTTAACCCAAATTTGTGTCGCCCTGCCACGCGATGTGTACGTAGCGGCGGTACGTGGTAATCAACCCATTCGTTTGTTTTACACATCCCTAATGATAGGCCATTAATTTCGTCCCGGAAGATTCGGCGAGATTAAAATGGTATAATTGGTACATTAGCATATATAGTGGCAACGGTGGTACTGTACTAGATTCACGGCTATTCGAGCGGATAGTGTTGGAGGCCTTTTTCCGCGGAGTACCGTGGTGTACATTAGTTCTATTCTGGGCAATGCATCGTCTAGGAATGGTCTATCTTCAGACACGATATTCAACTTCTGCTAAAGAAATGGTAGCAAAAAAAACCGGTCGATCGTGCATCGGACTAACAGACAAAGGCGTATTAATTAAGTGCCATAAAATGGAACAACATTGACGCAGCTAAATTGAATTCCTAACAGAAACAAGCAACACCGGAAGTAGCAACCCTCAACGCTGCTTTTCTCGCCGTTAAGTGTTAAGTACAAAATTAACTTCCAAAAAGCTTCAGCAAACGAACAGCAAAACCTCCCACTCAATACTTGATAATGACTAAATTATCCTTGCAAACCGCTCGTACCGTTCCACCGACTATCCTGGCTCCTGTCATTTTCTGCAATCTTCGATTCCATTTCCCTCATTCAAGATAAACGTTTCGCCAGTCAGGTTGTTGGAGGATTTGAAAGCTTTGCGCCAAACCAAATCCACCTTTGCTTTGCCCTCCTTAGTGCCCGACCCACCCACCAAGATCACCTGGCGAAGTGGGAAGCGAAAAAACATAGCAAAAACTTTACTTTACTGGTGCGATAAGAAAATTTTAATACTACCACGAGCATTGCAAGCAAAAAAGAAAAACAACAAGTGCGCTCGAACGTTTGTGGCAAAGCGGAAATTGAACTGTAGCGACAATCGCACACTATTGGCACAGGCACACAGTGGTGGTGTGGTTTGTGAGTGCAGTAGAAATGAAGCAAACTATCCACGAAACGAACCGAAAGCGACGAAAGTAGGAAAAGTGCAAGCTGTCCAGCAGCGGAATAAAAAGAACCGAAGCTCCTTTCGCTCCGTAGCGTAGTTAAAGTTTTTAATGATGTTTGGAACGGTAGCGAAAGCTGAATGAGAGATGGCAATGCAACTTCCACGGTGGAGAGACTAACTTTAATTTCTCTCTGCCTTGTCTGTGCTGGTGGTGTGCGGGTGTGTGTGTGTGGGTGTGCTATTTAGCAGACTGATCTAAAACGAGACAAAAAAAAGGCAACGACTTTGAATTACTTACCCACACTTATCCTATCCTCCATTAATGCCTCCGTTCTCGCTTTACCCCCTCTCGTCAGGTCTTGCTGCATCCTGCGAAACATTGCTGATGTCGGAGATGTCGGTCGCGAACGTCGAACCAAAGATGCTGAACGTGGACGTACGGTACGAGGGAACGCTTGTCGCCGATCAGCCGGAACCCAAGTCGTTCAAGTTTTTCGTCCCGAGCAACGTGTCGATCGTTACGTGGCGCTTTTCCATCACGCAGCCCTGTGCGAACTGTACCGACGTTAGCTTCCATGTGCAGGCGAGCGCCCTGCCAACGGCGCGCAACTACCTACAGAATGCCATCATCTGTCCGAACCAAACTGGCGACGTATCGATCGATTTCTATCCTCACGAAAGTGCCTGGCATTACGTGGATATGGACTTTATGCGGGAAAATCCACCCAACACCAGCGGGACGATAGTGGCCGGTGTTCACGCTAACGGCACGATCACGGCGGACACCACCAATCAACCCGACGACAGAAAGAGAGATGCTCCGACGAGCGTTCCGATCGATCCGCAGACTTTGTTGTACACGGTGGAGCTAGTTTACCATGCGCGCGAGGCTGCCCCGGATACAGCGGCTACGATGACTCCGTCCACCGAGGAAACGACCCCGGAAGGTGCCGATTCTTCGGATGAAAGTGATACGCTGACTGCTGACACCAAGTCACTGCCCAATCGCAGCTTCGATCGTTACCCCGTGCTGCGACAGACGTACCGAGAGTTCTTCATGTTTGACTACGACCTGCTGCCGGATGTGAATGGTACGGTACCGGTTACGCTGAACCTTACTGCCGGCATACCCGCCCTGATGAAGTTCGACGTGAACGATGTGTACGATATTGGTGGTACGCTCAGCTTTGCCGTTGCTATGCGACAAGATCTGAAGGGTAGCTTGATCGATGCACGCCACGATTCGACCAATGAACATGCCGGCGTAGTGGCGGAGAAGCTGATCGACATACAGGAGGAGTTCGTACCGGAACTTCCGGCAGCGATGACAACACCCACGACCACTACGACGTCTACCACCACCACGACAACTACGGTAGCACCGAGCAGCACTACCGAAGCCGACAAGGCAAAACAAACCGCCAGCAAGGCGAATCAAACGGTTATCGTGTGCCTGCGGCTGGAAGAACCTGGCATTCCTACGTGGCCCGACAAGTGTGTGTACGGACGGCACATCTACCCAGCCGCCATTGTTATTAACAATACGGATGCGGACACCAACACCGGACTCGTGCACGTCCCGTTCCCCGAGCCGGGCAGCTGGTACGTCACGCTGGGGCTCTTCTGTCACGGATCGGAAGCAACTGCACGGTCGACAATCATCGACAGCGTGAAGGACTTTGTGCGCTCGTACCGTTCCACGCTCGAGACGATGCGTCCACCGTGTTCCTGCACCGATCGACTAAGCTACTATCGCAGCTGTCTAGCGGATGACGCTTGTCTGAATGCGCTCAATGAGACAGAAACGCTCAAGATCAAGGAGTGCATCATGGATGCCAAGTGTACCGGGAGTCGATCGGATGAGATGGCGCGCAAGTTCGAACAGCATCACAAGTACGCCACGGAGCAGAGCGTGCAAGGTGGAGTCGCCGACAGCACGTGTAATTCCAGCGTAGTCTTCACGATCTCCTCGAGTCCGTGTGTGGCTGGACGGTGTGGACGGTTCGGACGATGCTACCACTACATGTCCGGTGGGTTCGTGTTCTCTACCTGTCTGTGTCTCCGGAACTACCGCGGTTGGGACTGTACCGAAGACTCACAGGTACCATCAAGCGCCTCTATTCTGCTCGCCTCCTTGATGCTGACGCTCTCCAATCTCCTGTTCCTGCCGAGCATCTTTTACGCCGTCAAGCGCGGTTACCACAGTGAAGCGATTATCTACTTCTTCGCCATGTTCTTCTCGGCGTTCTATCATGCGTGCGATTCGGGCGAGGAGGAATTTAGCTTCTGTTTGGTGAAGATCGGTGTACTGCAATTCTGTGACTTTTACTGCGGTCTGCTCGCCATCTGGGTAACGCTGATCGCCATGTCCAACATCCGGCATCAGTTCGTTTCGCTGCTGCACATGCTCGGGGCGATTCTGCTAGCGTTCGGGACGGAGCTGAACAAGCAATCGCTGTGGGTGTTTTTAGCGCCGGCCCTCACTGGCATCTGTCTCATCTCGGTAAGCTGGGGATTGCGCTGCCGGAAGACGAAGCGATGCTTCCCGGCACGCAGCTACCTGGCACTGTACCTACCGATCGGTAGCGTACTCGTGATGGTGGGACTGGTGTGCTTCGCCTTTCTGCAGACGAAGCAGAACTATCACATCGTACACTCGATCTGGCACATGGTGATGGCGCTCAGCATCCTCTGCCTGCTGCCGGATCGCAAAACATTCCACCCAAAGTGCTAGCATACGGTGAGAATCTACCTGCTCAACTCGGGCTCACCCTCCACGTCGACACAGTCCCAATCGTCCAGCTCGATGTCGACGTCCTCCACCACGTCGTCCTGCTCGACTGTGGCAACCGCGGCCGCCGCTACTACCACCACCACCACAAGCTCCACCACGGCTGTGATATCTCCGTCGTCCCCGGTGTCGCCGGTCCCGTGCACGGTGTCCACGATCACCGACGAGCAGGGTACGGTCGTGTGCCGACACCCGTCCACGATCGAGCCCAGAGAGGAGCAAGTTCCCGGTGCAGCACTGCCTACCGTACCGTAGTAATGCTGTAACTGTTGTTATCGCCGACGTTATACTCTACCATCCCCTCACGACATGCACACTCACTGTAGCACCCGTTGCACGAGATGGCGCTGCGAGGCGTTGATGGCCAACCAGCTAGAGGAGTACACTACTAGTAGCATTATTGATAAAAGAGCACAAACACCACAATTCCCATTTGATCGTTTGATGTGTTTTCCCCCAATCGTCCCGCGACACTAGCTAGAGATAGAGAGGGTGTGACTCCTTTCTCGTATCTCGATATGATGTGTGTGATGTGTTATATCTCGTGTTTCTGTCCGCATAGGTGTATGGATGTGTATGTCTCTAAGTGTATGTGTGTGTGTGTTTGTATGTGTGCTTGGAAGATAGGATTGGTGGCCGTTGTTGCTAGCTAGCTACTTAGAGTGTAGTATGATACGTATATACACAGAGACGTGAACATTTTAGCTCAAAAATCCATGTGATTCGTCGTCCACATTCCGTGCTATTGGTATTTTGGTGATCCCCCGTCGTCTGTCGATGTAGAGCGGAGCTGCTATATTAGAGAAAACGAACGAAATGTAACGAGTCGCGGACGGAAAGGAACACTCTCGTACTCACACGAAACTCACACGAAACTAATATTTAGGGGCTGATTTACACCGATCGTTCGACCATTGTTTGATAAATTCATACGTGCCTTGCTGTAGTAGAAGTGAAACCGGAAAGCCCGAACAGAGTTGCTGCGAACACAAACACACACTGACACTCACACACACACACACACATGAAGCCTTTTTGAAGGGGGTGTTGTTGGTTAAGGGAAGGATGCATCAAAACACGGTACTACCATAAGCGATCATACAAACGATGTGTACACTACCAACAGCCCAAATCCTACCCGGCTCGGAACGGGCAAATGATGTCGCCGGTTTGCAGCTTTTACTTCTCCAACTTCTCGTCGTTGTTCACCCATTTCTAACGGGTTCGTTTCGAGTTTCCGTTGTCTGTGTTATTCGATTCCAACCTACGATATCGATGCACCCCGTTTTCGTACACACTCACGACACCTTTCGCGCACAACCACCTTCAAACCACTAGGAAATCTTGATAAATGAAACTAAACAAAAAAAAAGTAATAAGCATAAGGATTATTCTAAGGATAGATGGATGGACGGAAAGTGAAAAACAAAACAGATAAAATAATGTAACTTTACCAATAGTGAACGAGCAAGAAGAAGAGATATTAAGCGCATGTCGCGCCAAGATAAACAAGAGCTACTATTTACTATGCCGAGTCTTCAGAGGGTCTTGCAAATTCTTGCAAAGTTTGTATGTCAAAAGGAAGAACGAATAGGTTAAACAACGCACACGTTTGATACAAAAAAAAGGTAACCCGAAACTAGTAAACTATTCTGAAGAACTGTGAACCAGAAGAACAAAAAACACACACAGACATACTTTGCCAGCCACCTACTTTCTCTATTGTATACTGTTACTGATACTGTCGCAGCATGATACTGACATTCTCATTTTGGAGCAATAGAAGAAGTTCACAGCACGTTTACAGCTTAAGGGATAAGAACTTACGAACCATTTACCCAAAACGGACAGCAAGAGGAACGCACAAAACCCGGCTAAGGAATATTTTGGTGGGTAGTTAATTTATACATACCGTAATAGCAGGAACTTATTCGTGGGAAATACCGTGACACAAAACATGACATGTATGACATGCCGCGCCAATAGATCAGATCAGGTTCTGAAGCTTTTCTACTTTCGTTAGGCGTATCACAGGCGTCAGCAGTTACCATAGGATTGTAAATCCGCTATATAAAAGCCAATTTAACAAAGAGTTCGTTCCATCCTCTATCATTCGTTTGGGTTTTTCTGGGGCAGGAAGAGCACACCCAGCTACAACTTTCGTAAAATGAAAAGCAATTGTAAAGACTGTAAAGAGACAAGCAAAACACAACCTTCAAAAAGTGTGCGGCAGTTTTTCGTTTTCAGGCTGGTACTAAGTATATCGATTAAACAAAAGAGAAGAAAACGAAACCTAACCTAAATGAAATACCAAAGCTATCGCCTCCGAAATCCCTCTTTTTCTAGGGCGCAAAAAGACTAGGATACGATGAGTTAGTGCGTATATAGATGTAAAGATGGACAAACGGGAAGGAAAAGAACATTTTCACTTACACGTTCATTTTTTAACATTTACGACACGGCACACACACACGGGGGGTAAAAGGAAAACTTTGCACAACTACTATCAACCTACATACGAATAGAACGTGTAAAAGGATGCTAAGACAGTAAGAGTACACCTGTCGCTCGCTCTGCGGGATTCGGATTGTTCGGAACTTGGCGAAATTTCTTACTATTTGCTGTCGCAAGATGAATGATGTCAAGGATTGAATCCGAACCGTATTCCGAACCCCCGTATAACGAGACACGGATGTACACAAAGATGGCGGTAAAGATGATGCCGCACTAAAAAAACAAACGCAAAACTGTAGCAAAGTTGAAGCGGATACTTGAAATTGATCGAAATGGAGAAAAATCTATGTGTAATAGCAACAACAAAGATCTAATAAACGTTTTCTAATAAAAAAAAATATGTCTCATGTGTTTAAACTACTAGTTGATCGTGCGTATGTGATCATTGGCGCATCTAGACTTAAGGCATATGCTAAGTCTTTCGAAAGAAGTTCGACGATGTGATACATCACTATTCATCAGCGCATCTCCACACCCCCACACACACACACGCACACAAAACACGAAAACTTTCTTTTAAGATTCTACACGCGAAAAAAGTTTGTCCCACTGGCAACAAACGCGGGCCATCGATGTAGAGGATGTTGTGTTGTGAGTTTTTATTACTTTCTTCTTTCCAACGGTACGCGGGTCCAATTAAGAGAACGAACATTTACGGACGGTGGTAAATCAAATGCACCCAGCAAAGTCGCATCCCAAACACCGAGATCCAGGGGGACATTTAGGGCAGTAAAACTGATGGGCCAATAAGAAAAAAAAGAAACAAACTAGGAAAGAAACCGTTTTTTTTTTGTTCTCAGTGGACCTATCATACTGGCAGCCGAATTCCGAACCAAATAACCAATTTATCTTACTAGTATAATGTGTCTTTTTGGCTAACTTTCGTGACTCACCTATTCTTTTCTTTATGTTTGTTTACTATTTGATTAGAATCGTTTTTGTATTCCCTTCCCACTTGCTAGTAGTAGTAGTTCGATGTCTTTCAATTGGATCACACTAAATTTACGCTTAAATGCGTCTACTTATTGGAAGTTTTTTTTGTCTTTTGGGGCTATGGTTTTTTCATCCTCCTTCTTCCATTTTTCCGATCACCAACGGTGGAGTAATTTGTCTAGAAGCGTGATTTCGTCGTGTGCTTCTTCACTCGCACCGCACGGTTTGCATGTGTTGTGGTAAAATTCTTCACCCTCATCGATCATCCTGTAATGTTTTGGAAAATTCTAATACATATTTTAACCTACTATATATCACTAAAACTACGAGAGCCCAAACTTTAACGCGTCCCAAACGAAACTCAACACTGCGGCCGATAGCTACTGTCACGCGTCGTTCGCTTTGCCGCCACTATTAGAATCACAAACCTAGTTTCCTTGTACTAGCAATACTTCTACTGCTGCTGCTGCTGCTGCTGCTGCTGCTACTACTGCTATTACTTCAGATCTGTCAACGATCGGAGCTGACACTTTGATGGTGCACTTTTCCAATCCGAAAAAAAACTAAAACGCTACCACCGCACACACACACACACACACACACACTCGTGCTCACCACGTTTTGCACGAGCGGTTGATATTGCGCGTTGCGTTGCGTTCATTTGCTACCAATCTTTGTATACCTATCTAAAGTTCAATGCGTTTCGTTTGAATTCTTTTTTAGATTTGTTTCTCATTATGGAATCACAGCTGAATCAAATGATTTGCTCATTTATCTCTCTCTCTCTTCCCTACCCAATTACGTTCTTTCTTTTGTTTTTTTCTGGTTTTTGTCTAATGTCGCAAATGGGTTTTGCCGGGACGCTTAATACCATTTCTTATTGTTATTGCGTTATAGCGTTTTTTCATCCTATTACTCTTACTAAAAGCAAAATGACGAGTTGAGAAATGCGGACAAACTATAAGCGAATGAGGAGCTGTGTCATAATTCGCGTGGTTAGGGTAAGCTGCCTAACGCAAACACACAAATGAACTAGTTTAGGCTCGCCATGTACGTTGACTGCCACGCTTGTTCGGCCAACAATCATAACAAAGCGGTAATTAATTATGTTCGCGCAGATACAGCAGGTTTCGATGCAACCTGCAAGCAAGCAAGGAAACCGAAGAGGTTCATGTGCACGATAAATGTATAGGAACCAAGCTAACTAAATTGACTTTTTTTTGCTAATCTAAGGGAGACAATTGCTTTGCGGACAGTGTATGTAGCCTACAATGAGATGATTCGTGTTAGAACCCTTTCTTCCTAATTACCAATCAACCATACCTCCTAGTAATAATGACCTCTCAGCCATAGCAGTCAACAAGGCGTTAAAGTGTGCTTATTGCAGCTACATAGTGGTAAACATAACGCAAATATTAAACCCTAATTCTGACAAACTAAACCCGCAGCAGTACGAGCAAATAAGGTAAGCATTGTCCACTCAGTTCGTGTGGTCAGTTACACTCCAAAGTATACCAATAAATGGCATTTTTAACGCACTGTTCAATCACGCGAGGCTTTAGAAGCGTCGTCAGTAAAAGTCTAGCTCACACACACAAACACACTCACACGTACGCGCTAAAGAGATTCAAACACACCACAAGAAGAAGAAACAGAAGAGAGTATGCCCATCGCATACTGGCCGCCTGGCCGTATTTTCATATGTTGTTTGTTCTCTCCTGTCCTTGCTTAGCGTACTTCCTTCGCGAGCTAGATAACTGTTCTTCTACCAAGTACAATAAGTTATTAAAATGTTAGTAAAGGACGTTTTGTTCGTTATGTTTTTGAAGGCGAAGCTTAGCTATAATTTTGTTCGGTTGTGTTTTTTTTTTCAATTCGCAATATACACGACGTTTTGATGAGAGGAAGCGCGATTTAGCAGACTTAACGTTGCTTTTGTAAATAATATTCGACTTGTGTTGCTGCTCCAGGTGCTGCTGCCTACTACTATAGCTAGAGGAGCAACAGCTTTCGTTTAGTAACTGCGTGTTGTCCGTTGTTTGGTGGAGTGTTGTGGTGCGTTGTCACTATAGTATCATCTAAACGAGATTCTGGGTTACATATTGAAATGGCTGTGCGTTTCGAGCTGTAATTGTGCGTCGTAACAAGAGCATGCTCGCATCTTCCCGTGGTGGGAGGGCTGTCTGTCCGGCTGTCCGGTCATGGTGCTGCAGCTGCTGTAGTTCAGCGTTGTTCATCAAATCTCGGTGGAGTGGTAAACGGTGGCGTGCCCGTGCGGTTATACTGCCCAGCCAGCCGGCCAATCCGATGTCAAAATAGAAGCATCGATCGTCCGATCACCAGATCGACAGGAACTGGCGATACCGACGGGACCGTCCCGGTGGTACGGCCACCGGTTTGCGACATCATTGACACTTTTTGCGCTGCTGCAGCTTCAACTGGCCAACGGTGAACCGTTTCTCTGGCCCGCCGCACACTATCGTACGGTTGGTAATGTAATCGTACGCGGTGCGAATTTCGCTCGGCTGCAGATGATGCTGCGAGATCATGCCCCGCAGGGCGCACAGGTCTTTGGTGTAGGAGTAAAAGAAGAGTGGATTGTGTCTGCGCCGAATTTTCACCCGATCCGCCACGATACCGGTCAGGTACACGTCTTCGAGGTGAAAAATTGGCGTCGATAGGCTCGCCCGGTACAGCAGCTTGGCCGTCTCGAGGTTCATCAGATAGGCCGTACCGGACAGATAGTTCGGGTACACATCCTTATCGTACATGTACGTCGGTGAGTACCTGTGTGTGTGGCAACGAATCGAATGTACTATGACTGTGGTGCGGCAAAGGGTGCATCGAGTACATACCACTTGCTGCTGGTGTCACCGATCGGTTTGGCATCGCAGAACAGAAACCCCGTCAGCAGATGTTTGCCTGGGATGAGCCGGTTTTTCGGTGACTTCACCGCCACCGTATTGGTGTCGTAGAACGAGATGGCCGCTTTGTACAGGGGAACCGTCCCGCCGAGCAGAACGTGCAGCAGGTTAGGCACGTTGACAAACGTGTCATCGTCACACTTCATGATAAATTTTACTGCAATAAAAACATTCGATAAAAAGAGTACCCCGCACACGGTACGATCCGGTAGATCGTTTCACCCAAAATAATCGTCAGTAGCATATGTGTTATTGTAAAGATAGGTACAAAAAAAATGCACAAAAACAGGACACCAAACCGCCGCCGTCACCAACAGCGCCAAGACCAACAACGCGCGACCCGAACCGAACATCCGTTTGCCATACAAGCTGTTCAGTGTGTAAGAGAAAGCAAGAGAAATGTAACAAAATCATATGGTCTTACAAACTTCGAATCGGTCGGACTGTTCACCACCAGCTTCCGGGCAAGATCGTTCAGCGTTTCGATCACGATGTACTTGCTGGTACGAGCCGCACCCTGTTCACGCTCCTTGAACCACTCCAGCACCAGATCCGTCACGTTGAACTCGAAAAATTCGCCCACACCTTTGGGGATTTCTTTCCGTACGTGCTCCAGCACGCCACCGACCTTGCCCGTCTTTCCCACGGTGAAAATGGCTTCCCGCTCCATTTTGCCCGCCATATCGGGACGAATGTTGTTCTTCAGCCACTCCTCACCGTGCAGGTACACCATCAGCTTCGCCTCTATATCGCCGGAATAGTCACGCGTTTCCAGCTTAAACTGCAGATACTGCTTCCTGTCGCTAGGCGGACGGCGATCCTGCTCTTGCGGTTCTGCACAACAGCACCAACCGTTCACCGGGGGAGGAAAAATGCGACCATTAACAACACACACGCATGAGAAGGATACAACACGTGGCCAAACCAGAGCAAACATCACCATTGATTGTGGACTCCACCTTCCAGACAGAGCGGAGAAAAACAAACCACAAAACTGCTGCCGGCGTCGATCGGCTTCATGTCATCATCCGGAAACACTCGAATCATTGCAGTGCATCGCTACCTGTCCCTATCCTAATGCTAGCCCCAAACCATCCACCACGATCGATCGCATAACTCACCTTTGCCATCACAGTTGTTGGTAACCCACTTCAGCATCATGATCGTCTTCAGCGTCAGGTTATTGTAACTATCTATAAAGCTCTCCTGTATAATATCACCGTACACTTCGCTTTCGTTGACGATTCGCAGCTGCAGCTCGTCCACCACTTCGTTGGCCGGGTTGAACGCAGGATCAACATCGGCCCCACTCGGAAACAGTGAGATTCGTGGCGTTCCTGTAACTTCCGACGGGTTGTGCGAAGGATCCACCACAGCGCCGCCCTGCAAACTGGACGCTTCTTGTGCGTGAACGTTGGCCTTCGTGCCACTTTCACTGTCCCCCGGCACGGAAGCGACTGACGATCGGTCGCGCTGATGCTCGTAATCAGCTTCCGATTGACCGATGAGGAACACCAGCTTAACGTTAAAAATCATACCCGCAATGCTGCTCTCGTTCTTCTCACTGTGACTAGAATTGGATTTCGAGTGAACGTTCTGGAACGGAGAAGGCGATAAAGTAAACGGTAAAGACTCTCAACTCAGCCAGAACCGAACATTAACACATTCCAATGGGCAACACTTACGTTAGCTTCGGTACCGGTAACCACGGGCTCACCAGCAGCATCAGCATCATCATCATCACCTTCATCAGGCACCTTCCACATGTACTCTTTCAGTTCACGCGCGACCGTCGCTTTCGGGTCCAGGTATTCCCCGCGCAATCGTTCATGCAGCCGCTGGAACTGACCGTAGTTAAACTGCCGCACTTTGCCCCAAGTTTCGCGGATCGCGGTACGAGCCTCAAAGTTACGGGCCGACGAACAAACCACAATCATCAGGAATACCTTCTCACTTTCCTCCACCAGTCCGGACCGTTCCTCGGTGGTGCACACATTCAGCGGATCGATTAGTGTGGTGTTTTCGTACGGAAGCACATACCCGATCGTTTCCCTCGACGTGTTCAAGCCCCATCCGACGATCGTACCTAACAAACGCAACAAAACCAAAGCACCGTGAGAAAAAAGGATTATTACCACACTAACGGCGGCACAACGATCGTCTATCTGATCTTCAAACAAGGATAAGGCGCTAAAATGTTTTGTTAGTAAAAACCGAACGCGCCATACACTCCGGCACGCAGAAACGAAAGCCAGGCCACAGATCGACAGTTTCAACCCAATTTCAACCAACGCCAAACAGATACTGGCTCGGGTTTTCGCGCGCCAATAAAAATTAACCCCAAACAGCAAGGCAGCCAGCCAGCCGTTGGCAGGGAGAAGGGAAAATATTGACCTCCTGGCTTCACGAACCGTCATATGGCACGGGAGCGGGTAGGACGGGGCGCGCCGATTGTCGCAGTTGATCGAAGGAATCTTCCCGTTCCGGAACATATGTGCGTTCCGCACGTTAAAGGGTGGTGCGTACACGCATAAATTCTAATCGCACGCGATCGCACGCACACGTTTGGGGGGAATGTCCACAATGAATTTGGCCAATCTATAAAACCATGCTGCCGAAACCGTCAGCAAAGCAACGCGTTTCGCTATTCCGGCGTCCGGTGGTACCGGACCCATTCATGGCACGGAACATTGGGCGTGTTTCGTGGCGGCAACGTGTCAATAGAGCGCGAGGTTCATTGATAGAGCCGTGCAGCAGGCGTGTAATAGATAGGCAGTCACTTCGGGGCCGTTGTGAGCGGAAGGAAGCCGACCGGCACACCATCACCGATGGTACCCCTAGAGATAGAGAGCGTTTGTCTCCGGCCCAAGGGAACACTTTCGGTCGTCAATTGGCCGATCACTAATCGGGACCGTGCAATCGCAATGATTTGAGGGAACGCAGTTTTATCAACGAATTGGTTTCAAATTCATTTGTTTGATAGGACTTCCTGTGGGCGCTACATGGGCGCTGCAGCAGAAAATCTGGCCCGGTTCCCGGCTCTCCTCTAAACGAACCAATCAAAAACCGTTTTGCTGAGAATAGGTCCCCTATTTCTGTTGCTTGGAGTATGTTAGGGTCAAGCTATTTATAATCGACATGATGTAGTGTAGGAAGGACAAAAGGACAATGAACAATTAGAGCATGACATTGAGCATAGGTATGTCCGTATCAGAAAAGGGGACAGCATCGGAGGACCTGATCGTTCCGATCTTCTCAAGGAGGATATTTTCCATACTGGATCGTACAAAGGTGAAAGTATGAGGAAAACACTCCCATATATGTCCCAAAATCGTTGCTGCTTTTCGGAGGTCGCCAACCATGGGCCCAACAAGCGCCCAACGTTACCTTCTTCCCATGACGCTCATGCTAATTCGGAACATGCGCGTATTTCGCCAATTGAATCAATTGAAATTCGTTGAATTCAATTCTCCCGTTTTTCGCTCCTGCTGCGCTTGGACCGGTGAAATACATGCGTTCGGTTACGGGTTCTGCCATTTTCGTCTTTCTTCCTTGCCGGACGAAAATCGTGTTACACAAATCGGCTTGAAATGATGGCGCGGGACACATTTGCATAATCAAAACTTGCAAATGTCGAACCGTCTAGCCAAAACATAGCATTCACCTCAATCGTCCGCGGCCTAATAGACGCGAGGGTAATGGCCGCCGGGCTGCGCATGCTTCACAGCGAACAAAATCGCATGGTTGGCGGGTTTGTTTCGCCTTTTTTTTTATTCCTTGCCGATCGTTTGGAGCGAGCAATGTCAATGATTTTCTCAATCAGCTTTCGAGGCCAAAGCAATATTTACGAGGTCCTCCGTCGATGCACGTTCGGGTGAAGCTAATTCGAGAGGTCCAGGCAGCGAGGTAACAACTTTCGCCAATCGCAAGGCCTGTGTGCGTGTGTGTGCGTGTGTGTGTGTGTGTCTGTGCCAACACACCAGTGAATCAACCCAAACGCTTGAGCATGTGCCACCGGAATGCAATTCATTGTATGGCTTTTTTGGGTTCGATTTATTACTTACCAACACGTCCCCGGTCGTTACCGTTCGAGATGCTGCCCATCCACAGGGTGACGATCACGCCGAATGCAATGATGAAGAGGAATATTTTGTTCTTGGTAGAGCCACGGCTGTGCCGGTCACCTCGATCCATCGGCGTGATGTCGTACAACCGTTCGTTCTTGCGGCACGTTTCGTCCAGCAGGGTGGTGCTTTCCGTATCATTGCTCGCGGAACTGTTACTGCCACCGTCGATATCTTGAAAGCGTCGATACACATCGCCATTGCCGCCGTTGAAGCTGGTTCCACCGGCGCTGTCGATATCCACCGCGCTGTCGTATCGTTCGTTCCAATCCACCTTTCTTTCTTATCACGACAATGCCATAAATATAAACTATTTTACCAAACGCTCCCCCCTTTCGCCATACCCATCTAGGGTGGTAATGAATATAGTGCTTTGCATGCGCTCTACAACCGACACACGGGTAGGCCAAGAAAGGGCAAGTTTTAGCACCTTTTGGCTAAGAAATTTTTACTTTATATTAGCTAAATTTACCTTTTTTCCTACTTAAAAAACTTGCTGTTTTGACCGACACTTTCGTTTGTTTTGACAGCAGCCGTAATTCTTCCGCTGTCAAATGACCGCATCGAATCAAAACCTACCCAAGGAACCGTTGTGTGCACAGTGAGCTTCGGTGCCTGTGTACATAATAATTTGGTCATAATTTCATGCAATGCAAACAAAAAATTATTATTTTCCTAGCATTTCGATTAAACCGAGCTTGATACATATAATAAACAAATTACACTTTCACTCCCTTTCGCAGAACCAGTAATACATGCTGAGGATGATTGCAGGTAATAAAGGAATGCAAAGCAAAAAGAAAGAAGGAAGTTCGACACCCTTGTTGCTGAAAGTGGTTGGATATGCTAGAAGCACTAAATTACTATCAGTCTTTTGAAAATAGTTATAAAATGATTGATTATTGAGTAACATTTACCTACATGAAAGTTCAACGTTGCTAGAACAAAACCAAAACCCCAAAAACACGTACCATTTTTTTTTCTATGTCTTGCTTTATTTTCAACATTGAAATATTACTTGTTTTTTGTTGTTGT
>KZ063281.1:27500-44018 GCA_002091835.1 Anopheles maculatus
CATTTGAGCCTCCGTTGGCGGAGGAATCGGCACCGTGCTTGAAACTATCACAATTTCCATCCTCCTTGCCGTAGTTACTGTCCGTAGTAGCACCGTCCTGCTCGCCACCGGGCGCCATCTCGCCACCGTCCTCGTCCGCGGCTGGCCTTTTAACACTACTATTAACGGTACTGCTGCCTAAATTCATTGAACTCAACTCATCGGACAGCTCCTCGTCGGCGACTTTGTTGAACGGTTGCACGTTCGCGATGGTTGATAACATTAAAGCTTGAACAAATTGTGATCTGTGAGAGGGAAGAGCGAAAGGGAGAGAAAGGCGCGTTAGAGAACATATCGGCGGCATCCGTTGGTTCGTCCCTTTCGGGGACGTTTCTTCATCGTCATTCACCTGTCCGCTCTATCACGCCCCAGCTGTGTTTGCTCAGCATCGTCCATGGTCGGTACCATGAAGCGAGCCATCAAAAACTGCGACTGCTGCGCACTGGAACCAGCGCCGGAGGCACTTCCGATCGAACCCGGTACATTGCAGACCCCGACGCCGGTGGAGACCATCGGCAGCGAGGAGGAAGCGGCGATTGGTCCATCGCGGCCACCACTGGCGTTCAGTGTGATGATTGTATGGTTCGGATTGGCTTGTGTCGTACCGATCGCATTGTTGTTGACACCGGTTGCGTTCGAGGCGGAGGACACGACGGCCGGTTGCTGCTGTCGTCTTGGTAGTCGTTCCAACTGTTGACGAGCGGCCTTGAAAAAGACGAGAGAAAGGGAAAATGTAATTACAAGCTGTTTCAACTAGGGCAGGAGTTTTGCTGCAGCTGGAGAGAGTTACTGTTTAATGTATCAACATATTAAGCAAACATTTTCATTTGACTAACTCATATCTTCCAAAATCTAAACCTTCGCTAGGCATAGAGAAGCAATTAATTAAAAAAAAGACATTCGAAAATCAGGTCCAACTTCAAACGTCAATAGATACACTTGTTTACGAAACCTAGCAACGCAAAATCCAGTCCAACAAAGCTCAATCGGCATGACATCCTACATACAACAAGGGTTCTAAATTTAGGGTAGCAGCAAAACCCACCGAACAAATATTCCGTTTGCCCTCTTCCGACCGAACGTTTTGTTCTAACCAACACAATAAATCGATCAAAGATGAGAGCGCATGGTGAGAAGCAAAGGAATTACCAGAGATTATTATACATAAAGGAGTTAACGTTATAGCAATTTTGGAGTTATAAAGCGACTTTCTCAGGATCGATTAGCATAGCTTTACGGGACAGCCGAAAACACCATATTTAGCAAACAATTGAAATTACCGTGGTAAACAAACTGGCGTACAAAATGAGGAACGTGTAACAGAAAAAGGCTACTTCAAGAAGCAGGGCCCAGGGATGGCGCCAAAAGTGCACTACGATTGTTTCGTACATTGTTCTCATTGCATCGCGCTGCATCGCACCACTGCTTTGATACGGCGTTGGCACGAACACGCGCACAAGCATCAACATAAAATACCGATAGATAAAACGGGCAGAGCGTGGTTGATAATCGATGTTACTGCGAAAAGTTTCGCTCACGGTGCCGCCTCGCTTCCTGGATGTTTCTTCTTCATGCCACACAAAAACATACAATGATGCGACGTTTGTTTAATTGTTGAAAACAGATGTTGAGATGTGTGTGCAGACACGGAACAAAGTACAACGCACCACTACTATGCTGCTATAGATGGTAGTAGTAGTAGCAGTAGTAGTACTAGCAGTGGTATTGATGAAAGATTTACAAAATACACTATTTATGAGATGCAACGAAAGAATTTGCCCTTAGCAATCTACCAAAAACGCAATTGGAGGTATCGCGGGAAGGTGTGCGCCTGGAACAACGTTGTGACGCGCTCTTGTGCTGTTGCCACCACCGGAATGCATTGGGAATATGCACTGCAGCCACCCTCCCCGCGCACGTAGTATATGTTGTTATTGGTTGCACAAATTATTTGCTTCTACTCGTGGGTGCTTGCTCCGTTTTGCTTCTGCGATTAACCGAGCGCGTGTGGATGCTCTATTTTGAATTTGGCTGGTTTCTTGTCACTCGCCCGTTTGCTGCGCTGTCGTCCGTCACACACTACAATTTACACTGCACTCTTTCTCTCTCTCTCTCTCCTTCGAAGTAGCGAAATACAATCCGGGCAAGCCGTGGAAACACAGCGACAGCTTCCCAAAGCCAACTTCAAACAGTGAATGTTTTTTCGAACCAACGGCGATATGGAACAGGCAAATGGTGTTCCAAAACAAAGCAAGTACAGCAACACCGCGAGCACACACAATCTCGTCCCACAACAGGTTTCGTTTACGGTATTAAGGACGACGAGCCAAAGCACTACCGAAATGGTTTTCGCTCGGGTCGTCGTGTGTTGGCGAGTTTCCTCAATATGTAGCCTAAATGCATCGCACCAACCCAACCGTCCGCTCTAGCGCACGAACAATCGTTGAACGGAGACGGTCGGCCAGACACCAATACACCACAACCTCTGCTAGTTGTGTAATTTTCGGTGCGCGAATTCGACCAACATAGCGGTCACTTTGCGCAGTTTAGTTTTAAATTTAATACGCTTTGCCTTTCCACCTGCCCCACCAACCGGTATGATGGACGAGCAAATCTGCTGCCCCATCTGCTGGCGAAAAGACTTAACATTGTCCTCTTTCTCCTCCAACGGGGGTTCATTCAAAATCAGCTGAGCATTGTTTACCAATATGATCGTAACCCAAAACATCCCATCACTTACGGTGACTTGCTGTCGCTCGAGCTGAATTTGCATCTGTAGTTGCTGCAACTGGGATGGTTGCGGTGCTCCTCCGCGCCGTACGTTCGACAGCTGCTGCAGTAGTTCCGCGATCGGGTCTACCGACTCTCTGCCCGAGGGAGACAGCGTGGATAGACCGCCGCCGGACGAACTGAAGTGCATGTTGGAGCGGCGCGATCGTGGCCCACCAAGGGCACGGCCCGAGTGTGGCATTCTTCTGACACCTCCATGGCGGATCGCAGATGGCTCATCGTACACGGTCAATCTTTTAGTTAAGGAAGCATCACTTCGAAGAGTGTTATGGCTGTAAGAAATTATTTAGTTTATGAGACGTTCGATCATACACGGTGATGAACCCGAGCTGATGGCGTTTATCCTTGACAGAAAACATACCAACCTTCGTCACCCCTTACGGAAGATTGTCTACGATATGTAAAGGAACCTCTTGCATGAATACTTAGTCAGTAATTTTTGCATCGAAACGTTTTTTCAAATGATTAGTTAATAAGCACCAACCACGTGAGTGAGTTATGTTGTGAATATTTCGTCAAAATTCCCTAGTTCCTGCATTCTATCTTCCATGTTTGATTGCCATATCGAGCTACCCGATAGCGAACCGTTTCCCCATACCAACCAAGAACCGACTATTCGGTTATGTGATGTAAATAAATCTAGTAAGCCACTATATGGCTGATATGATCTAGCAACTCGTTCTGCCGACAAGATCGGGTTCCCAGGACATACCTTGCCTATCGGATACAGGTTATATATTGGATCATATTCAGGTACAAGGATATTACATACAAGATTTAAAAAACAAAGCCTGTGTATACGCCTAAATGTATGCAATCAACGGCACAATGAATTTCATCGAATTATAGTGAATTGTAGTAGAAGCGTTAACTGAGAATAGAATAAACAGTAGCAACTGAACCCCCGGCGTGACAACACCTATACATCGAGAAAGCGTATACAGTCTGAAAACCCTCGAAACAAAGAACCAGCCTCCTGAAAAAAATTAGTTAAACTTAATTAGCAAAACAAATTAGCGTAACCATTATTTTGGATAACAATCTTGGATCGTCATTACACAGAATCCACAAGATGTTAAAAAATGTCATTTGAAACTGAAATCATTGTTTAACAGACTCTTTCGAAGAGCTCTTTTAGATTCCAAATATTGCTCCTGCCAATGTTTCTATCAACGCGACCCTGTAGATTTTTCAATCTGGGAATTATTGTACCGACTCTTCCCTCTATTATTCCATTATTTTGGAAGTATGTTTAGGGCCCACGATAATGGTGGATGCATTACGTTTGTGTTTGAATTCATCCATTCCATGCCATCTAATTCACGATATGCGGCACAATTATGTTTAACTTCAATAGCCTTGCAGTCTTGAAGTGGTAAAATTAAGTTATTTCCTGTTACTCTGATGAAATTATGAACGTTTTTCTCGCGAGATACATGTTTTGTCCGGCGATATAGATACAACGACTTAGAAAGCTTATTTTTACCACCTAGAACTTCTTTTCCCATAACTGATGTTGTCTGAGGTCAAACCTTTGAGCTTCCTTTCGCCTAATTGCTTATGTTTACCATCATATCCTACACCTACTGTCCGGCTATGCTCACTTAACGATCGAAAGTCTCGGAAAAAAAAACTCATTCATCACTTTGAAAAGGATATCAGAAACGAGATGAGATCTCGGGAACCGCTCCTGTGCTCCAGGCTAAGATGCCGCGCAAAGTCGTCCGTCACAAAGTTTGGCTCGCCGCCGGGCAGTGCAGCACAGACCGGACACACCACCTCCAGCCCGGTATCGGTGTGTTCCGCACTGACGTGTTCCAGCAGCGCCGAATCGCTTAACCCCATCCGCTTGCAGTACGGGCAGGTGAAGGACTGTGGCTGATCGGCCGGCAGCACTTCGCCCCCATAGTACAGCTCAAAGTCGGACTGCGTTAGTATGCACTGCATCGGGTGGTCGGTCGAGTGACGGGTTGTGGTCGCGCCCTCCTCATAGCAGGTCGCGCACAGATCGTAATCATAGCAGATCAGACACTTGTACCGTCTTCCACGGAAGTTACTTTTCAAGCACGAATCACAGCTGACTCCTGTGGACGGAAAGGGGAAAAAGAATAAAGAGAATGAAAAAAGGAATTAATGATTGGGGCAAGTTGCTTTCTTTGCACAATTGTCGCAGGCTCTCAGTAGGCCGACAGCGTTGCGCAGAGCGTTTAGAAGATTGTTTGTTGTTGGCGCTGTTGCTGCGCTTCGCACGGACGTACAGACGGCGAGCACCCGATGGCCCCAATCGGAACATCGATCGAGTGGTGTGTTTATTTTACAGCACGCCATCTCATTTCGCGACAGCGAACGGGGAGATACACACTGAGTCAGCCCACCAACACACATGTGCCCCTTCAATTGTTGGTGATGGCCGATGGACATTGGCCGTACGCATTGCACGGTGTGCAAGGAAAAAAATCCGCTATATTTAGCACAAAGAATGCTCTGTGCTCTTTGCAGCAGGCACGAGTGTATAGTACTTCTTCTCGATGTGTCATGGATATAGCAAACGGTTCCTTTCCTCTCGGATGCATTTGACCATACACCACGCAGAAGAGGTCATCCATCTATCCAGGTCATAATATGCACAGTTCCGTTGGCAGAGAGTGTAGTAATAGAGAGCCGTCCCGAGGATCCGACCGGACAATGTCATTCCGCTACAACGTCGCCATTTCCGCACGGTGTGGTGGCACCATTTGGCAGCACTACAAAAACAAATAAAACCATCGTGACAGGAAAAGGGCTTCCGTCGGTTTCCTTCACCATCCTTATTGGGGCAGGCACAATATGTTATACGGAGTGTTGTACGCAGTGGGTCTGCGTGTTTGTATGTGTGCTTTTAATTTCCTTCCTCTCGGTCATGGCACACCGGGACATTCCGCTGTAAAGTTCGTACGAAAACGGTCACGACAACAGATCGCAACAACACACATCTAGACGACGATTTTTTCTCCGGCAAGTACTGCTTCTTGCCTGCGAATTGGAGTTTTGCATTCAATTTTACCTTCATGGCGACTCATTATTTTTCACTCCTAGGCCCCGGCACCAAAGCACACACTACTCGGTAACAGCAGAGCAGAGAGAGAGAGACACACACACACAGCTGGCCAAACGCACACGCACACACCACAAGACCGAAGGCGGACCAATGCAATTCTTCACTCGCGCGCGCACACACTAGCGAACACTTTTCACTACACTCACAGCGGCACTACCACGGCCTACTAGACCCTTCGCAAGGGACACTGGGAAAACGTGATAAACCGCCAACTCCGTTCCGTACGCCACCTTCCGGGTTTTTTTTTTTGCTGCACTGTCTGCGTTGTCACGACAAACCAAACACGGACACAATGTGACTTATTCCCCTGTGAACTACTTCCTTGCGCCGTGACACCGACAATGTGATCGATAGTGGAACGGACTACTAATCACCGCGCACAACCACCCTTTTCCGTGAAGGGGGACGACTCCCTTTACACTACGCGACACCTTGTGCGATCCCCCCACCCCACTGTTGCGACACCCTTCTCTCTCTCTCTCTATCTCTGTGGCTCTGACTGGCACCTGGGACACACCGATTTGACACAATTTTCAGCCAGATAAATGCACACAATTTTGAAGCTTTCGGCTGTAGTGTGTGGTTTCAGTAGTAAACACACATACCCGTTGTACGGCACACGCAATACCAATATGCACACACGTTCTCATACACACATGCACACATGCACAACACGCACACCAAAGCGCGCAATGGCCTGCTAAGGAAAACTATTCACATAATCGCTTGGTACGAAATCTTTTTTTTTCTCTCTTGTTTCGGCCCCCACACTCTGTGTCAGTGCGGCCCACCACCACTACACCTCCAACTGGCGCTATTAGTTTCGTTGTGCAGCAACGCAATGTATCCACATACCAGGCTTACTACTAACCAGAAAAGGTTTGTTTCTTTTCCTGTTTAATGTCGGTTCGGAAAACTGACGACACACTGGATCGACGACGACGACGACGACGACGACGGTCCCAATGGCATTGGAGGTGTTTTTTCTTTCTTTCCCCCTTCTTGCCACTATTACTTTCGGATGAAATTCGAGAGCGACGAGCTTTTTCACCTGCTTGTCTGTTTGCCTTCGTTCACTAGCGAATGGCTACGATATGGCGATTCTTCCGGTTTCGACACCCCGGGAGCAATAGTGATTGACGAACCGAACGTTAAACACGGTACGGAAAATGGCTAGAAAGGAAAATCTTGTACAGTTTTTTTTTCTTCTGCTGGACGAGAAAACCATTCCCTTGCCCGTGATGACTCTCTGCTTTGGCTACACTCGCACTTGGATCCCGAAGTAACACCGCGTCTACACCATGTGACAGTCGGCCAGAGCTGTCAATGTCCGGGGAATGAATTCGAATCGAGACTTCTTTTTTTCTAATTTATGTTGATTTTCAGATCGAACCAGGATCAAAATTCACTCTATGAATTACATATACAACTTTCCTTCAAAAATATTACGTTGTTTATTATTTTAAACCAATCAACGATATAAAAATTAGCAATTTTAAGTACGTTTGGTGTAGACGATCTGCTAGCTGTCGTTGGCAGACGTCAAATTGACGCTAATTTCACCACCATCTTCTCTATACACCTTGATTTGAAATTCAACGGTTGTTTATGTTCAGTTGCTCCGTGGTGGGTAAAACTTGTTCTCCGCACAAAAGAATGTTCTTCGTTTTGGCGAAATTGCGATAAAATGGGCGTTAAAGGTTTGTGGAACCTACTGATCCCGCACATGGAACGTAAGCCACTGTTCGAGCTGAGCAATAAGGTGGTGGCAATTGATCTTTCCGGGTGGGTGTGCGAGAGTTTGAATGTGGTCGATTATTTTGTACATCCACGGTTTTATCTAAGGTTAGCTGCTGCACAACAAGAAACACAACAAGAACTTCAGCTAACATATCCTTCCATCCGCAGGAACTTATTTTTTCGCACATGCTATCTACTGCAAACCGGCATCACACCCGTCTTTGTACTGGAAGGTACTGCACCACCATTAAAATATGGCGTGATCGTGAAGCGCAATCAGATGCAGTTTCGCGGTGCACGTCCAAAGAAAATTACAAACTGTGATAAGGCAACATCCTCCAGTACGACAGCAACCGAAAAGCCCAGCAGCAAACAGACGGAACAGAAACGGAACCGCTTTCATTATGTCCTGAAACAATGCGAGGAACTGTTGAGCGCGATGGGTTTGGTATGCGTGCAAGCGCCAGGAGAAGCGGAAGCGCTCTGTGCCTACCTCAATCACGACAACCTCATCTACGGTGTAATCAGTCAGGATTCCGATTGCTTTGCGTACGGCGCGGTACGTGTGTTTCGCAACTTTTGCGCTTCACAAAACGGTGGTTCGGTGGAGATCTACGACGTGAGCCGGCTCGATGGTAGCTTGCTCCGTTTGGGACAGGAAAAGATCGTTGCGATGGCACTGCTGTCCGGGTGCGACTACTGTCCGGCGGGTGTAATGGGTGTGGGCAGAGAAATGGTCACTCGATTCTTAAGCTGTTACGAGGATAGTGAAATTTTGCCCAAAATGCGCTCCTGGCGTAAAACAGCCGATCGACTGACGGAGCTAGAAATTCGAGCGGAAGATAAAAACATCTGCACCGACTGTGGACACGTTGGAAAGCAGCTGCAGCATCGTAAAGCCGGTTGCTTGGATTGCAGAACAAAGTCCGGATGCAATGAGACGCGCTGGAAGCAGCAGCGTTGTAACATTAAAACCGAGCTGGACATTAAACGGAGGGCGCTGAAAGATCCGGACTTTCCGCACGAACCAATAATAGAGGAGTTTCTTACGAGACCCTGCGCACTGCCGGCGCTGGATTTATCATGGCGACAGCCAAATTTGGTAAAATTCATTGTAAGTACCGTGGTGCCGCCGTGCTGAATGGAATAAGCACACTGATCCGTTTGTCCATCGTTTCAGAAAAGCATGTCCACCTATCTGCAGTGGAATGAGTTGTACTGCTTTCAAAAGCTGCTACCACTGTTCACGCGCTGGCAAGTATACGTGAAGAAGCATCCGTCGGTTAAACGTGCGAACGTATATCTCGAACCAGATCACATCAAGAAGAAACGATCGCCCAAAGGCATCGCTAGCTATGAAATCGTCTGGAAAGATTCGCAAAACATGTTTAGCGGGCTAATTCCACAAGAACAAATTGATTGCTATCTAGCCGAAGCGGGCAATACGCTCGAAAGCTTGTGGAGCACGATCGAACCGCACGATCTGGTTCAGGAGGCGTATCCGGAGTTGGTTGATGCGTTTCTAGCAAGTAAAACGAAAGCAAATAGAAAAAAGAAAGCAACCTCTAAAATTGATGGACAAGATAAGCCGAAAAGGAAACCAGCTGTAAGAAAAGGAAAAAATCAAGCCTTGATGAAAGATTTCCTAACCAAAGCAATTGGCAAGAAGGAAACGACAGCGAGTGTGGAACGAGACGGTGATAGCGATTGTGAAAACCAACCCAATCTACCATCCGAGGAGGAGATGGATCCGGTTGATCATTTCCTAAACTTTACCGCCGAACTGGAAGCCATCGCAGAGGATCATCACTCTGCCAACGATACCTTCAACTCGTCCGCTTTAATTGACCGTCTGTGCCGTCCGAACTATCTACAGCAAGCCCTCGAAGAGTACATGCAGATAATCGAAACGGAGAAGAGAAATGCCGCGTTTCAGGATCTGCTTTCTCAGAGTGTTGCGTTGTTGCCAACGATGGAACCATCCTCTGAACCGCCGGTGGATGATGGTAACGTGCAGCATCGGATTGTTTTGAAGCGAGACATACTGAATGCATCCATAGCTCAGCTGAACCAATCGGTGTGCCAAGCAGCGAGTAAAACGAAGCGCATGAGTTTCTTCTTCGAACCACTGGATATTCCACCACCGGACCAGCAAGCGAACGACCCTGACGCGGAGCAGATGGATATGTTCGAGTGTTCGCTAATGCTTAAGGATCAAATAGTGATTGAACCGTGCGACCAAGGCGATAGTGATATCAATCAGACGATCATATACGATATCGATTTTTAGTACTGGTACTGCTGTTAAGTTTTATAACCGTTTAACCTTTTACTTCATGTTGGTTTTAGCCTTACCAAAATACATACATCTACTTCGGGTCGTGCGGTAACTTGAAGCCCACCATGTCTGCCGTCTGGCGGATGCTCCGTTCACCCTTACCCCGGTAGCTTTCGTTTAAATCCTTCAGCTTGCGCAAGCTTTCCAGGTAACAGCGGTACGTTTCCGCAGTAAATTGCAGTTCCTCCTTCGCACGACAGTGCTGCTGTTCGGTTGTTTCGAAACGTCGATACTGCTCCGTAATGTACTTGCTGGTCAGCGAGTACGCACTGGCTCCTTCGCTGGAACGGATCGCTTTCAGCTCGGATAAAAGTTGCTTCAACGTTCTGCTGCTACTTGCCGCACGGACAGCGCTAGTTGCCATGGTGGTGATGTTTTACGCAAATTCAAGACTTGCCACTACCTCCTTCGAGATGAGCTCTAGATCGTTGCTTTCGTACGACGGTTCTTCGACGCTGTTCCAATCGATCTGTGACTTTGCCTCGTCGATTGCCGCAAAATAATGAAGCGACGTGTCGTTGAATATGTCCGTAAAGCGAAAATTATTTCGTAGCGGAACTTCCCGAAACAATTGCACTGCTCGAAGAATGTAGCCTGCGTTCAGTCGCAGCAAGCGGTCGGGGTTATTGTTCACTACAGTGCTAAAACTGTTGCACAGCAGAACAACGTTCGCCAAACGGCACGGATCCCAATTCTTCCACAGCAGATTGTTTACGATCTGTTTTGGACAGTGTGGCAGAAAGAACAGTGTTTTGCGCTCGACACTGTACTTGCCCTCAAGATTCTCGTGCAAAACGGTCTCCCCTAGGGCGTGTAGTGCATCCACTTCCGAACTGGTAAACACTGGATCGAAAAATTGTCCTCCCACGGTGAGATTCGTCTGTTTTCGTAAGCACCGTATAAACGCTAGTTGATACCGGGCAATAGCACACTGGTGGAAGTTGCCCAACCCAAGACACACGATGTTTTGTACGCCGGTTAGTAACGGTTCGACAGTTTCCAAACACTCCCGGAAAAATGTCGACTGTGAGATGTCCGATTCGGCACTCTGCAGCTGCGTGCTGAAAAATGTGTACAATTTATATAACCGGATAGGCAGCCCGAAGGGTGTTGTCAAATAACGCATGAGCGCAACGCCGGTGGAATACGACAAGGATACGTACATTATTGTTTTCTGGCAGACTTCAAAACGTTCTGATTCGGCAAGCTGGTGCGGTATTGCGTGCAGTTTGTTTCTTAATTTTCGATGCTTTCGTTTCTTTGATACAACCAATTTAAAGTCTAGTTCATTCGCGACGGAGTCGATCTCGCTCATTGCATGGTTTGTTTACGTTTCTGGCGAGCGTGTTTTTGAAGTGCAAAAAACTGCGGACATGAAGCTGGACAGTTGATAAAATTGTGTTAGTTTAAAATTTTGTAAAATAACGCTAAATTATCGTTTTACTACATTCTTGTACTGCCCAATTTAAACAAAACAAAAATAGTTAGCTTAAACAACTACAAATGATTTTGTAGTTTGACAGTCGCTCGATTACAGTGCAGTACAAAAAATATCGTCATGGTTGGTGAGAGCTGTCTATTTTCATCAAACGCCGCTCTGCGAAACCAACTGTTGATTGTCTGACCTCACAATCTGTGTTGAGGCGGACACCCATACCCATGTGCATTATCGCTTGCCGGGAGTAGACAAAACCTTGAAGAAGATCAACACCCCTTGTGTTTTGTTTTCAGTTGTTACGATTGATGTTTTTCTTCTTTATTTGATGTTCAGTTTTCATGCTTGATTTTGATGTTTTCAGGAAGCTGTAAAATCTCGCAGGACAGAAGATAATCGTGTTGGTTTTTCTCCACCTTCCAAAAAAGTCCTGATGCCATAATTCTGGTATGTTCTCTTTTACCAAACGCGAGCGCGATCGTCTGCTGATGTTCCCTGACCGTGCACGCGTGTGTTTTCTCTGTTGCACCGTGCTACCGAAAACAAAACGTTGATAACGTAACTGCAAGCTTTAGATGAGTATTGGTAAGTCACTCAAATGTAAATGATTGTAGATAGCGATTTCGCACCGTTGTTTTTTTCATCCGCATCTTGTTTGGAAATGTCACATTAACAGTACATCCTGCTCTCCTAACCGGTAATTAAATGCTGACGGTAATTTTTAAAAAAATCTCAAACTCGACCACCTCACATCCACTTTTACGATTGTTCTAACCTTACGCACGTCGCGAAAAACGCTCCTGCACTCACTATAAATAACGCTCCTACTGTTTGTTTGGTCATTTAGTCTTCTTTTACAGGATGTTGTTTACCGGGGGTGTCAATGAAAGCTTATAAATCAAATTGAAAAAATATATATATACGTTGCCAGCGATTTGTCTCAATCACAACACCGCACACTTAGAACTTCTCTTCCTCCAGACCATGCTTGAAGCAGAGCAGAATGGGCACAGAATCGCCATCGATATCACGGTATTCCAACATGGCGATCAGACCTTCGCAGTCCATCGATTCACCGGTGAAGAACTGCAGGTCCTTGAAGCGGCCGAGCAGATCCTTCATCACTTTGTTGATATTCGTCTTGAAGACTTCCACCTCGCCGGGCGATTTCTCTTCCAGCCGGGTGACGAGCCTATGTGTGGAATAAGGTGGTGAAGAAGCGGAGATGATTAGATTTTTGTACACTACCTGAGCCAAAATTGACGCCAAGCCGCTCGAACACACACACACTTACTTCTTCATGTAGTCCTTCAGGTAGGTGGTGAACTGCTTCTTGTCAGAAAATCCGGTTTCAACCAGACGGTGGTTCAGGACGATATCCACACCAGTTTCGGTGGCCGATTCCGTTCCCTCTTCGGCCTCCTCAGCGGACGGGTTGGCACCATCCAGCTGAACATCGCCCAAGGAACGGGAGACGTGCTTTCCGTACACCTCGTACACCGCATCGTCCACCAGCTTCACCTTGTACGTGTCGGAGAACATTTCGTCCCCTGGAAAGGATCACAGAAACGGATAAAGGACCATTAAAACACTGGAACAGTTTTTTCCTCACAAGCTGAGTCATCCACTGGGGAAACCGTACGGCGAACGATGACCCCTAACCTCAAAATCGGCTCGTATCCTTTTGTTTACGTTTTCGATACATGTTCGAGGGAAAGCCGACGCACTTGAAGAATTATTGAGCACGGTACATACACCGCTAGTTACAATATGCCAGCATGCACCAAACTTCATCACTTTCGCTACTCAAGCCCTGCCCATCGGCATTTGCGGTGGAGTTTTCTTTTACCAACTATGGCCTTAACACGTACACACGTACGCCATTGCTGTCAGAGGGCATCGCACCATCGCCCAGCAACATACAAGCGGCTAAATGCATCTTGCTTTGCGGCCTAATTTTCCCAGTTAAATCACTCCATTTGTCCAGCACTCCATAACTCAGCGATAGCGTTCCAATTTTTCTACAACTTACCGGTGAATACATCCTTCCAGATTTTCATTTTTGTTGGAAGATGGAGAAAACTTTAATCCAACTAATAAAAACTACGATGCGTCCACCTGAAGAGCCTCACCGGAAAGAAAGATCTGAAGTTTGTGACGTTGCGATATAGACACACGAACACACATCCGGCGATACGCACTGTGGGATTTCATCATCACGATTACGAACGGATGAAATCAATCTGATTGTGATCTTCAGCATCCGTTCCACGCGAATTTTATACTTTTAAAAGATCATCTGACTGATTTAAATCAGTTCCTTGCCCAAATTATCGCAAAATCGATTTCTATGAATCATTCAAACGAAGAAAATAATGGTTTTTGTAATTAATTTTGTATTAACAATTCCAACGGCACAAGCACCCTGTGTTTGTAATGCCAAACGCTTGTTGACAGCCGGACAGTGGGTAAGCGCATTCAAATCTCTCCGTATATTTTATTAAATTAAAACTTTATTTGCAATGATATATTTTTAAATAGCTACTACAAAACACAGATTTTATGCAATAAATAAAATATTGCATATCAATGTTTGTCATTGTTAATGATTGTACTCAAAAGTCATCGGAGTTTTAACCGTGCAGCTCCAGCTGTGCAGTGTCATTTGTGGCCACACATACAAAACATTGCCAACAGATTCTGCACAAAATCTGTGTCCTCTCTTGAATATGTGCATGTTTTGCATATATTATTGCTATCAACAGTGAACGGAGTGCAGCACTGTGTTATCAACATAACCGACTGCGAGCTGAAATGGTCAGAAACGGATAAAGGACCATTAAAACACTGGAACAGTTTTTTCCTCACAAGCTGAGTCATCCACTGGGGAAACCGTACGGCGAACGATGACCCCTAACCTCAAAATCGGCTCGCATTATTTTGCTTACGTTTTCGTTGAATTTTTGACTTTCGATACATGTTCGAGGGAAAGCCGACGCACTTGAAGAATTATTGAGCACGGTACATACACCGCTAGTTACAATATGCCAGCATGCACCAAACTTCATCACTTTCGCTACTCAAGCCCTGCCCATCGGCATTTGCGGTGGAGTTTTCTTTTACCAACTATGGCCTTAACACGTACACACGTACGCCATTGCTGTCAGAGGGCATCGCACCATCGCCCAGCAACATACAAGCGGCTAAATGCATCTTGCTTTGCGGCCTAATTTTCCCAGTTAAATCACTCCATTTGTCCAGCACTCCATAACTCAGCGATAGCGTTCCAATTTTTCTACAACTTACCGGTGAATACATCCTTCCAGATTTTCATTTTTGTTGGAAGATGGAGAAAACTTTAATCCAACTAATAAAAACTACGATGCGTCCACCTGAAGAGCCTCACCGGAAAGAAAGATCTGAAGTTTGTGACGTTGCGATATAGACACACGAACACACATCCGGCGATACGCACTGTGGGATTTCATCATCACGATTACGAACGGATGAAATCAATCTGATTGTGATCTTCAGCATCCGTTTCACACGAATTTTAAACTTTTAAAAGATCGTCTGACTGATTTAAACCAGTTTCTTACCCAAATAATCGCAAAATCGATTTCGATGAATCATTCAAACGAGGAAAATAAAGGTTTTTGTAATTAATTTTGTATTAACAATTCCAACGGCACAAGCACCCTGTGTTTGTAATGCCAAACGCTTGTTGACAGCCGGACAGTGGGTAAGCGCATTCAAATCTCTCCGTATATTTTATTAAATTAAAACTTTATTTGCAATGATATATTTTTAAATAGCTACTACAAAACACAGATTTTATGCAATAAATAAAATATTGCATATCAATGTTTGTCATTGTTAATGATTGTACTCAAAAGTCATCGGAGTTTTAACCGTGCAGCTCCAGCTGTGCAGTGTCATTTGTGGCCACACATACAAAACATTGCCAACAGATTCTGCACAAAATCTGTGTCCTCTCTTGAATATGTGCATGTTTTGCATATATTATTGCTATCAACAGTGAACGGAGTGCAGCACTGTGTTATCAACATAACCGACTGCGAGCTGAAATGGTATCGTTGCACGTGCAATTCACTGTTTGGGATTAGCACGACATTGCTGAGCATCACATAACCGTAATAGAACGACAACAGATTCAGCGGTCTCGCAGTATAACGAAGGGGCTTCACTCGTTTCTCCCAATTGCCTTAGTCAACAAGCTGCAAGCACTCCAAAAGGACCACTGCTCGCAGATAAAGACTCCCGGCCCGAAGGGTAGAATTAATTCATAAGGCACCAACACACACCAGCCAATGTCCTAGTATCGTTGGAAGCTTGCTCAAGCTTGAAGATGTCCTCGCCCGATATGCTGCTTTCGAACGAACCGAATCTGAACGATTGGCAACCCATCACACTGACGCTGGTAGAATATCCTAAAGGTAAGCGGTATTGGCGATCGCATGTTTAGGTACGAGTTTCCCAATCGAACCGTCCTTTGCATTTTCATCCGTAGGCGATCTGGTCGGTAAGCTGCTAGCATGGATTAGCCTGGCGCCGCTCGGTATCGGTGCTGGATTTGTGGCACTAATACTGTTCCGGCGGGATTTGCACACCATCGTCTTCTTTCTGGGGACGCTGGTGAACGAGTGTATAAACATCCTGCTAAAACACTGGATAAAAGAACCGCGACCGATGTCGCGGGCTCAAATATGGACTGAGTATGGTATGCCTTCGTCGCACTCACAGTTTATGTGCTTTTTTGCCACCTACGTACTACTGTTCATCTTTATAAGGTATGGCTTGAGGAGGCCATTGTGGCCTTTCTACTGGCACCCTATAAATATGCTAAATCGATTCCATTCCTATCCACAGACTGCATCATATAAACAATAGTAATAGCGCAAGGTTCGAGCGACTAGTACGATTGCTGGTACTTGCGATTTGCTGGACGGCAGCATTTCTAGTCTGCTTCGGTAGGATCTATTTGCTGTACCACACACTGTCCCAGGTGTTGATTGGGGCCCTCGTCGGTACGGTGATGGGAGCGCTATGGTTCCTGCT